>JAUCMX010000011.1:21018755-21078755 GCA_033459395.1 Hemibagrus guttatus
CACAAAGTAGCCCTGAGCTTTCTTCACCCGCGAGCATCAAGGCAGGCATGTGGAAAATAGGCTGTGAAATGTTGCAGTAACATTAGCATGATAAACAGACACTAGTCTTGCTGGATTCGGCAGCTCTGTCGGGCACGGAGGACGGCGACATCGTGGAACCGTTGGTGTTATTATTCCAGCAAGAGACCGCAAGAAAGCATTGTCTCTTCTCACCGCCGCAAAGATGAAGCTGATTCTTTACTACATCAGCAGTTCACCTATATGATTTGACTGACAGAAGCCTTTTCACCATGCTCATGTTGAGCTACTGAACAGCCGAGGAGTATAATGACAAATAGGCTGTCGCTTCAGTCTCGGACTGTGGGTGAAATTGCCTCTGCAAAACAGGAGGCTGAAATGTGATGTGGATCAACCCTTAAATGTGTGGATTTTCAGCTATTCATGCACATCTCAAATATCTTTCATGAAAATGAGAATAAATAAAAAAATAAATAAACATACAAACATAAATAAATAAACACAAACTATTATTATTATTATTATTATTATTATTATTATTATTATTACTACTACTACTACACTGCTACTACTAATACTACTACTAGTATTACTGTTATTTATAATAATAATAATAATAATAATAATAATAATAATAATAATAATAATAATAATAATAATACATTTAAGCAGTCTAATAAGTTTTGTATATTTTAGTTAATATACCAATTTTATAAAATATCTAAATAATATATTATTAAATAACAATAAGATTTAATAAATAATATTATATTATTATATAGAATTAAGTATAATATATTGTTCCCTCTTGCAAAACCTTCTCACAAAATTATCAGGGTATAATGTGTTTCTTGGGAAATATTAATTTATTTACTTAATTATTCATTCTTTTTTGATGCCATCACTTCATTTTTGTGAAAATTCATCTAATTATTCATTGTTCTGGCCTGAAATATCTAGAATGTTTATGCATCTAGTCATTGGTGATTTGTCTGTTAGTTGGTTGGTTTGCTTGTGTTTGTGTATTTGTTTGTTTGTTTAGTTGATTGGTTGGTTGGTTGCTTGCTTGTTAGGTGATTGGTTGAAATGGTCAAATATGTTAATTTTGTATGCAGTTGAAGAAAAAATCTAACCCAGCTCTCTGGAAAGCACTATTTTGTTAAAATCAGGTATGCAGACAGCACACATATGTCATCAGTTTATTTCTCAGCAATGACACAAGCAGCTTGTTTGTTAGTCGGGAAGACTGAAGACTGTTTTTCAGCCATCCTTGAGTATAATGTGTGATTTTGTCAGGAACAGCTGGACAGTTCCCTGCCAGACCTGGAGAGGGCGCTGGCAGGTGAATCTTGGAAGCTTGCTTGTTTGTGTGTATCTTGTGCCACGCCTTCCCTATTGTTTAATTCCTGCCATGTCACCTGTTCCCCATTAGTCCTAATGTTGTCCTTTTGCGTCTGTCTTCATTGGTCATTGTTTAATGTTCTAGGTTCTTTGTTTTGTTTGTAAGGTTTTGTTTTATAAGTGTCATGTCTAGTGTGTAGGTCAGTTTTCCCCATGTCTTGTGTTTTTGTGAATAAAGCAGCGCTTCACTGAATCCCGCGTATGGGTCTCCTTCCACGGCATGCAGGCGCGTGTACATGGCAAGCACGGAGGTCCAGGTGCCTAGATGTAACAGATTTAAATGCATTAGCGATATGTGACAGAATCTTTGAGATGATTTATATCAAATCTCCACACACTCATCACAGGTAATCAAATTCAGCTCAACTTTCTTTCACGCTTCCTTAACAACCGACTTCCATCTGGGAGATGTTTCTGAGCCGCTTCAGTCAATAAGAAAAGAAATATTTAAACTTTTCTACAGCTATAAAAAGTGCAATACTGAAAACATGCATTAAGATTGACCCAAAACAATGCTGTGTCAATGTATTCCTAATTAGCAAACAAGATGAAAATGACTCCTTGGAGAGATAATTAGCGCACATTGTACGAACACTGATTAGAGGTGTGTTTGTGTGTGTCTTGTATATAGGCCAGGACTTTGCATGCTGTAATAAAGTCAAATTTAAAAGAAAATCTTTTAATATTTTAAATCTCCCAAAGGACCCTCTTTAATTTGCAATAACTTTCAAAAACAACATTATTTCTCTCACATAGAGAGACAGAGAGGATGCAAGAACAGGAAAAATGGTTTTAATAAATGTCCAGGCAAACAATGCAACACATTAGGCAATGTACAAAGAACAGGCTACGGTCAGGCGATGGGCAAACAACTGGGCAAAGTAAGAGCGAGTCGAGGAAACCAGATACAATGTTGAACACCAGGATAGCAATACAGAAAAAAAGGGCTCAGTTATGACTAGAGATAGATACGCTCTAGTCAGTTATGACTAGAGCGTATGCTTCACACCAAACGAATCAGAAAGCAAAACAAGTGACACTAATCATGACCTCACATGAAGGCAACAACCGGTGGCAATACAAAGGTGGAGACAGGATATAAACCAAACTAAAGCACACATGGCGATGTAAACAAAAACACAGGGAGCGAGTGAAATGGTCATTTTAATTAAAATACAAATAAATTGTCTCTTCTTCTTCTTTCGGCTTCTCCCTTCAGGGGTCGCCACAGCGAATCATCTCTCTCCACCTATCCCTATCTTCTGCATCCTCAACCTTTGCACCCACTAGCTTCATATCCTCATTAATTACATCCATATACCTCCTCTTTGGCCTTCCTCTTTGCCTCCTGCCTGGCAGCTCCATGTCCAACATTCTCCTACCAATATACTCACTCTCCCTCCTCTGAACATGTCCAAACCATCTTAATCTGGCCTCCCTAACTTTGTCCCCCAAACGTCCAACATGAGCTGTCCCTCTGATGTACTCATTCCTAATCCTGTCCAATCTTGTCACTCCCAAAGAGAATCTCAACATCTTCAGCTCTGCTACCTCTAGCTCTGACTCCTGTCTCTTCCTCAGTGACACTGTCTCTAAACCATACAGCATGGCCGCTCTCACCACTGTCCTGTACACCTTCCCCTTGATTCTCGCTGATATTTTCTGATCACACAGAACTCCCGACACCTTTCTCCACCCATTCCAACCTGCCTGCACTCGCTTCTTTACCTCTTTCCTACACTCTCCATTACTCTGGACTGTTGACCCCAAGTACTTAAACTCCTGTACCTTCTTCACCTCTTCACCCTGTAACCTTACTGTTCCACTTCCCTCCCTTTCATTCACACACATGTACTCAGTCTTACTACGACTGACTTTCATTCCTCTTCTCTCCAGCACAAACCTCCACCTCTCCAGGTTTTCCTCCACCTGCTCCCTGCTCTCACTACAGATCACAATGTCATCTGCAAACATCATTGTCCAAGGAGACTCCTGTCTGACCTCCTCTGACAACTGGTCCATCACTATAGCAAACAGGAAGGGGCTCAGAGCCGATCCCTGATGCAGTCCCACCTCCACATTGAACTCCTCTGTCTGACCTACAGCACACCTCACCACTGTCCTGCTCCTCTCATACATGTCCTGCACCACTCTGACATACTTCTCTGCTACTCCTGACTTCCTCATACAGTACCACAGCGCTTCTCTTGGCACCCTGTCATACGCTTTCTCCAAGTCTACAAACACACAGTGCAACTCCCTCTAACCATCCCTGTACTTCTCCATCAAAATTCTCAGAGCAAAAATTGCATCTGTTGTGCTCTTTCTGGGCATGAAGCCATACTGCTGCTCACAAATTTCCACTACCTTCCTTAACCTAGCTTCCACTACTCTTTCCCATACCTTCATTGTATGGTTCATCAACTTTATCCCCCTATAGTTACTGCAACTCTGCACGTCACCCTTATTCTTAAAGATCGCCACTAACACACTTCTTCTCCATTCCTCAGGCATCCTCTCACTCTCTAAAACCCTGTTGAACAAACTAGCTAAAAATTCCACTGCTGCCTCTCCCAGACACTTCCAGACCTCCACCGGGATGTCGTCAGGACCAACTGCCTTCCCACTTTTCATCCTCTTCAAAGCCTTCCTGACTTCATCCTTTCTAATCTTATCTACTTTCTGTTCCACAGAGTTCACCCCTTCTACTCTTTTTTCCCTCTCATTTTCCTCATTCATCAGCTCCTCAAAGTATTCCTTCCATCTCCTCTGTACACTCTCCTCACTTGTGAGCACCCTTCCATCTCTATCCTTAATAACTTTAACTTGCTGCACATCCTTCCCATCTCGATCCCTCTGCCTAGCTAACCTGTACAAGTCCTTCTCTCCTTCTCTAGTGTCTAACCTAGTGTACAACTCGTCATATGCCTTCTGCTTGGCCTTAGACACCTCCCTCTTCACTCTGCGCTGTAACTCCTTGTATTCCTGTCTATTCTCTTCAGTCCTGTCCATGTCCCACTTCTTCTTGGCTAACCTCTTCCTCTGGATACTATCCTGAACTTCCTCATTCCACCACCAAGTCTCCTTATCTTCTTTCCTCCTTCCAGATGACACACCCAGCACCTTTCCCCCTGTCTGCCTGATCACTTCTGCTGTAGTTTCCCAGTCATCTGGCAGCACTACCTGACCACCCAGAGCCTGCCTCAACTTCTGTCTAAATTCCTCACAACATTCCTCCTTTTTCAGCTTCCACCACTTGGTTTTCTTCTCTATCTCTGACCTCTTCTTCTTACAGACCATCAGAGTCATCCTACACACCACCATCCTATGCTGTCTGGCTACACTCTCTCCCACTACCACTTTACAGTCACTAATCTCTTTCAGATTGCCTCTTCTACATAGGATGTAGTCTACCTGTGTGCTCCTACCTCCACTCTTGTAAGTCACTCTATGCTCCTCCCTCTTCTGAAAATAAGTGTTAACCACACCCATGTCCATCCTCTTAGCAAAGTCCACTACCATCTGTCCTTCAAGGTTCCTTTCCTTAACTCCAAACTTGCCCATCACCTCCTCATCACCTGTGTTCCCCTCACCAACATGTCCATTAAAATCCGCTCCTATCACCACTCTCTCACCCGTGGGAATACTCTCCATCACCTCATCTAATTCACTCCAGAATCTCTCTTTCTCCTCTAACTCACAACCTACCTGTGGGGCATAACCACTAACAACATTCAACATCACCCCTTCAATCTCTAACTTCAGACTCATCACCGTGTCTGACACTCTCTTCCCCTCCAGGACATTCCTCATAAACTCCTCCTTCAGGACCACACCTACCCCATTTCTCTTACTATCCACACCATAATAAAACAGCTTGAATCCTGCTCCTATACTACGAGCCATGCTACCCTTCCACCTGGTCTCCTGTACACACAGTATATCCACCTTCCTTCTCTCCATCATATCAGCCAGCTCTCTACCTTTCCCTGTCATAGTACCAACATTCAGAGTTCCTATTCTCAGTCCTACACTCTTACCTTTCCTCTTCTCTCTCTGTCTGCGCACTCTCCTCCCTCCTCTACTTCTTCGACCAACAGTAGCCCAATTTCCACCGGCGCCCTGTAGGTCAACGGCGCCGATGGCGGTCGTTGTTAACCCGGGCCTCGACCGATCCGGTATGAAATTCGTACTGACGATTCGCATGGTTAAATTTGGCAATGTTTTATGCCGGATGCCCTTCCTGACGCAACCCTCTCTATTTATCCGGGCTTGGGACCGGCACAGAAGTCACTGGACTGTGACCCCCATGGCTAGATTAAAATACAAATAAATTGTCTAATATTCTAAAAGTCAAATACAGTCCTACAGGACAAGCTAAAATTCAGTTTATAGAAAATCTCAATGTCCAGGACAAACTGAAATTGCAATAGTGTTGTTTTTTTTGTTTGTTTTTTTAAGGGCAGGAACTGATGATGTGTTTCGGATGAGAATCAGAGAAGTGGGCGTAAATAAATTCGATCCAATAAACATAAAATCTAGTGGACTAGATTTTAGTAGTACACTGACTGCAGGAATCTACAGTCTGAGCTAGAAAGAAATCAGCCCCAGCCTCACTTCCTCATACTGCTCTTCTCTGTATATACCCTCCAGAACTATTGGAGCAATTCCCTGCTAGACCACCAGGGGGAGTGCAAGTTTATTGCTACTGTTTGTTTAATGTCATGTGATTTGTTTAATCTCATGTGTGTAGTCACTGTTTCCCATTATTCCTAATGTGTTGCCCTGTTTATACCTGCCCTTTTGTATCTGTCTTTGTCAAGCCATTGTTCATTGTCGTGTTGTTGTTTTTTTAATATGTTCGTCCATGTCATGCCTTCTGTTTCAGTCATGTCTTCAGGTATTCATGTTTTGTTTATTTTGTGTCATGTCCAAGTTACGTTGTGTTGTTAAGTGTTGTTTAATAAAAACAAGGACTGTTTTATCCCAAGGCAAAGCTCTTGATTTACCAGTCAATCTACGTTCCTACTCACACCTATGGTCATGAGCTCTGGGTCATGACCGAAAGGATAAGATACCGGATACAGGCGGCCGAAATGAGCTTCCTACGTAGGGTGGCGGGGCGCTCCCTTAGAGATAGGGTAAGGAGCTCTGTCACCCGGGAGGAGCTCGGAGTAGAACCGCTGCTCCTCCACATCAAAAGGGGACAGTTGAGGTGGCTCGGGCATCTGTTTCGGATGCCTCCTGGACATCTCCCTGGGGAGATGTTCCGGGCATGCCCCACCGGGAAGAGACCCCGGGGAAGACCCAGGACACGCTGGAGAGACTATGTCTCTTGCCTGACCTCGGAACGCCTCAGGATCCCTCCGGAAGAGCTGGAGGAAGTGTCTAGGGAGGGTGAAGTCTGGGCATCCCTGCTTAGACTGCTGCCCCCACGTCCCGGCTCCGGATAAGTGGAAGACGATGATGATGATAGTGATGATGATGATGGTGTTTTATCCTACACTTGGGTCTGATTGGTGGTGTCTCTCGGAAATCATGACATATACTAGCTAGCGATACATATTCTATTTTGTTTTATTTTTTTAAATAATAGCATGTATTAGATTAGATGTTTTCTTTAAGTGAAAGTTTTTAAAATTTCAAGCTCCCTTCAAAATCACAATGATGGGTATCAGTAGAGATTTATTTCACTGATAACACTGATGCTGTTTACTTCTTTAACCTAATTGAATCAGGTCAGAGTTTTAATTACTGTTATGTTAAGCTGTGTTTTCTTTAAACTCCTCTGCTGCTTTAACACATCAACAAATCCTGGATTATTTCTGAACTCTTAAACTCATTTTAATCTAGTAAATTGGCTCTCGAACCTACACAGTATAATTAAACAATAACGCTGTCTGAGATTTTGATTAAAAGTTAACTTGTAATGCAATTTTGAGACACATCATCTTCCCAAGCCTCGGCGTAATTGCTTTGCATCAAAGAGGCGAGTCTGCTGACTTATTTTTCAGGCCGTGTTCGGTGAAGCGGAACAGCAGATCAGTGGAGAAACGAAGAAACGACGCTTCGTCGTACTCGACGCAGAGTCGTATTCTGATTAATTTCACTGTAAAGCCAAAACAGAAATCTTTAATTAATCTCATGTTTTCCAGCTTGTGCTTTCTGAATAGAAATTAAATATGAATTAAATATGAAAGTAAATATATTTTATATTTTACTTATATTTACAGCTCAGTTCGAAAGTTTGCGCATCCCGTAGTTTTTTTTATAATCAATAATCTACAACAATTAATCCCAGAAATAAATTAATGAAATGTAGGTCATGCAAGACAACTATTCTCCTTTTTCCTTCCTGTCTCTCTCTCTATCCTGCTCATTTCGTCTCATCCTTTCTCCGCTATTCTATTTTTTATAAGGGTTTTTTATGTGAAAAGACTGACACTTTTCTGCCTTCCTGTGTGGTGTCATTCTTCTCACCTCCTTACTGCACTTATGCAGTGGTACACAGAAATTCAGTTTTTGTGTGTTTTTTCCTCTGCAGTTCTCTGAAAGGCAGCAGGAAGTCAATAGTAAATTGAAACTACTTTTCTTTTAGTTATACTCCATGTGGAGAGCAATTCAATCATCACTACACAATATTACACTGCCACACAACAACCAATGATGTTCATTACTTGCTCAAAGGACCTGGTATTCAAACTGAGAACCTTCGGATCAGTAGGCCAACACCTTAACCACTAAGCTACCACATTCTGTGTCACACACACTAAACTCCTTGGGCTTCCTGGCACTGAAAATGCTGAACTGTAATCGTTTAATTTCTATGAAAGAAAATGTTTCAGTGTACGCTGCTAACATTAAACAGTGTGTATTGAATTTTAGATAATCATATTTTTTAAGTGGATGGCACGTTGGCTTAGTGGCTAGCATGTTCGCCTCACACCTCCAGCATCCTAGGTTCGAGTCTTGCTCCTGCTCACTGTGTGTGTGGAGTTTGCATGTTCTCCCTGTGCTTGGTGGGTTGCCTTCCACAGTCCAAAGACATGCTTCTAGGCTGATTGGAGTCTCTAAATTGCCCATAGTGTGTGTGTGTGTGTGCCCTGCGATGGGTTGGCACTCCATCCAGGGTGTATCCTGCCTTGATGCCCGATGACGCCTGAAATAGGCACAGACTCCCCGTGACCCGATGATAGATTGGATAAGCAGTACAGACAATGGAATGGAATATTTTTAAGAATAATAATAAGGGATGGGCCTCCTGGTGGTCCAGTGCTCTCATTGTCACAGCACGGGTTCGATTGGACACCAACCCAACCACTGAAGAGTTAACTCTCAGTTGCGACAGGAAGGACATCCAGTGTAAAACCTGTGCCAAATCATGCGGATCAAATGATCCGCTAAAAACAGTGGACCCTGCCGTTGCGCTGGACAAACGCTAGGATAAAATATATGTGTGTGTATATATATATATATATATATATATATATATATATAAAATGTCCTAAGTTTTCATTTTTTTACTGTCTTCTACAAATCCACCATCCAGCTGAATTGTCCAGATTGCCAACTACACAGTTGATATAATTATCACTCTTGTCAAGTATTGGTACGTGATGCCATTTATGTGTGAAAACTATTTATTAAAACATGCAAAATAGAATAGAAAATATGCTATGCAAACACAAATACTAGCACAAAACTAGAGTAACAAACGCAAGGGCACATCAACAGATGCAAGACAAAGATGTGGTGAAACAAATCATGACACACAACAGAAATAACTAGTCACAGTAAAGGTAACACAACAGAAGAAGTAGTCAAGGTTGCCCAAGGGTGGTCTAGTGGAGAAATGTCTACGATAGCCATAAAATCTCAGGCTGAAATGGTTGTTTTATTGTCATTATTAAGCTAAAGAATTCACAATTATTTGTGAATGTAAATCATCTGCAGAGGAAAATCAATAGCTCAGAAATCATTTATACACTGATCAAACTACTGCCTCATGCACTTGTTCAGTTTCTCACCTAGCCAGAACTAAAGCACTTAATTATCGCTAGCTAAAGCTAAACTAAATGTAGCGACAATGCTAGATGAGCTGCTTTTTTGGCGTAGGTGATATAACCTTCTACAGAAAAGAGCAAAGAATCTGGAAAGATCTGCACTTTGCTTTGGTTTAAACCAAGCAAATGAAAATACAGGAGATGAGTCATTCATGAGGACAGTTTGAGGATTGTTCTCCTGTGCCTCCACTTTCACCAGCTTTCACACTCTCTCACTAAAACAAGAACACAATGAAACAAGTGCAACTGATTTACAGGTTGAGATAAATAATAGGGTGTAGAATCGGCTATAACGTGTGCTTTACAGAATGAGAGGTTATCAGAAGTCCACTTTCTTCACGGCGTCTTCATTAATGCCGGTGTTCAGAAGCAGAGCCACTACATTCTGAACTAATGAGCTTAATTACATGCCTGCTTCCAAGGAGTAATTTGCACCTATTGTGTTAGGTGAGCTGAATGGAGATGAAGGATCACAGATGGGATGAAGTGAGGTGAGCAAAACCTGGCATTCTAAAAGATTTATAATCTTCCGTTTGAATATTTGCATGCAAAGATTACTTCCTTAAGGCCTTTGGGTCATCTGGATATTCAAACAAATGTCTATATGACTCGATATGAACTCACAGTAAGGAGTCTGGGAAAGTCTGGACTGTTATTGCCGTTCTCTCAGAATATAACTTACATAGTTATATTCAGTATATCACTTGTGAATTAATACTGGGCTTCGTGATCATATAAAAGTGAGCTTTCTAAGCAATCCCTACATCTTATTGTGTGTTGTGTGGATCCTGATCAATCTCAAAAGAAGCTATTACATTAGACCTAAGGCCATTCGAAGGCACAATTAGAAGACTTTTTCGGTTACCTTTGGTTATTTCAGCATCACTACTTATCCCACTCAGAATTTCAGCTAGTTAGCAAGTTAGTAAAAAGTAGAAAAACGACTGAAAGGAATGGGATTTGATTGAGCAGTGCTGTGTGCTGATTAGGTCTGTACTGAGCAGATAGAGGGGGAGTGAGAAAGGTAATTAACTTACCATCATGCATCCATCATTCAGCATTTGGTTCTGATGGACTTTACTTAAGAAACAGCATTTATTTCCCCGAGAACACAAATTATTGCGTGTAATTGAATAGCAGACTTAGCATGAAATAGCACGTCATTTTAGCACTCGGTTGCTTAGTGCTTCGTCAGTGAAAGCAGAAATGGAAAATGAAACGCATGGTAAAGAAATCTGTATTTCTCCTTTAATCTGGGATTTTTTTAGAGACAGATCCAAATAAAGCAGGACAGCATACTGCAACAATAATGATTCTTTTTTTATCTCAACAATAAAGTATTACCTGCTTATTCAGTGAAAGTGGAAAAAAAAAACAACTTTTGCTGATTTAAGCCGAAAAAGAGTTCATTTATCTTTGGATATAACAAATAGTGCATAGTAAATTGTAATAAGCTATCTGATAGTTTGAAAAAAAAGTGATTACAATGAAAAATGAAACAGTGCTTAAGAAACAATAAGAAACCAATTATGTAAAAACAGGGATTTTTTCCTGCTTTTTGTGTTCATATTTATTTATTTATTTATGTATTTCACATTATTACATATTAAATAAGAACAATATTATTGTCTTAAGAAACATTTGGGCATTTGGTTCAATTTCTCATGCTACTGGAGGACTCCAGTAGTATGAGAGATTGCATACTCTCTCTCTTTCTAGATAGATAGATAGATAGATAGATAGATAGATAGATAGATAGATAGATAGATAGATAGATAGATAGATGTCAGCTCCATCTACATAAACAGTCACCCTAAAATCTCTGCCTTGTTCTTCCCTGAATCTGTTTCATTTTAATAAAACCAAGCTGAATTTTTTACACCCTTACTCAGCAAACACTGGCAACCTTCCCCTGAACAGCACACAAAGAATTTTACACGCCCCATTCATACCGACGGAGAGCCATATAATACGAAGGAACATCACAATTTATTCAGCGGGGAATAACTACAGAGAGAGATCAGATAAGACAAACTCAGTGAACTGAGAAAATGACAATGTGAGAGGAGCAGGGACAGAAATCCACAGCAGGAAAAGGAATTTCTGCACTGTTTACATAACTGCCTGGTTGAGAACTAACTAGTGACTCGATGTAAATGTTTCTAAATTCATTGTGAAAGGAATTCAGTGGAATCTTTAACAAAATGGCAGTTATGATTAATTGTCACAGAATGGATGTTTCTGGTGTAGGTAAAAATCAGATCGTGAATCATGTTCATAAGAAGAAAAGAAGCTCAATTTTATGTACAAGGGATTATTTTAAATAAATAAATAAACAAACAAACAAACAAACAAACAAACAAACAAATAAATAAATAAATAAATAAATAAATAAGAATTTACAATCCAAAAATCCAGTTTTGATTTTTTCTAATGAGAATTTGTGATTAGATGATCTGTAATGCTGAGATTCACAAGACATTGACAGATTTTTCAGAACATTTTCAAGCCACGATCTGGTTCAGATTGATTCTTTCCTTCCTTCCTTCCCTCCTTCCTTCCTTCCTTCCATCCATCCATCCATCCATCCATCAAGGTTGAGATTAAATGACTTGTAGTCCTGAAAGCCATCCTCTACTGATCCTGAAGCACAGGATTCTTAAGATATTGCAGAAATCCTTACAAAAGAAGCCATATTATTATTTCTAAGAGTTACTCAAAAAACTGCAAAAACTGCCATATGATTTACAAGCCAAAATCTGGTTGTTGCTTTTTTATTATTATGATTATTGTTATTTTAAAAACAGTTCAAATGTGATACTGCTGTGGAAAACTGATGCACTCACCCCAGCTTGTGCATGTATGTGTGTTAGAGAGAAACCACAAGAGAAAGAAAGCTCAGATTTCTTTCAAATGCAATAGACAACAAGCCAAAATATATAATGCCATGTCATTATATTTTCTATCCATTTCTAGTTATATTTAATGCTAATATGACTTCCTTGTCTCACTTATGATACCGCAGTTATAAGTTGGTTCTTTACCAGCCTCTTTCTTTATTATTTATTTAAAAAGAAAAAATTACTTCTTAAAAAAGCACAGTTTGTCATATTACCAGAATAATAAGCTGCAAAACATAAACTCATCTCTCCTGAAGACTTTTTCATGACAGAAATCTTAAAATGTACCTGAATCATAGTGGATTAGGCCTTTAAATGTGTTGAATAGGTGATGACTCAAATCCTGCCAGAGCAGTTTAACTGTATTATTTAGAATCTTGTTTTTTTTTATTTCATATTCATCTAACAGAGATAAATTTACATCCCTACCCACTGTGGACACGCTCAGTTGGTCCTGCAATAGAATTCACCCACTTCATTACAAGCCCTTCTTGGTCCTCAACCTCAAGACACAAAACTGCCTCTCCCTCAGAAGCTGGGTTTTGGAGATTCATGGTTGCCATGGCTACATGCAGTGGAGATTGAACCATTTCTTTGTAGAGAGCCTGCAGTGGACGTGGAAGTGGAGAGAAATAAATAGAGTCCGTGTCCTATTTCCAAGTGAATGAGAATGAGGGGAAACAAGAAGCCCCAGAGGTCTCAGGATGTGGGGAAGGAACAGGTGGTGTATCTTCTCTATTATCTATAAATATGTGGAGCAGGTTGCAGAGAGGGGGTTTCTCTACTCAGCTGTGTATACTTATGAAAGCTGAAGTCCAGACGTTCCTACCGGGGGAAAAAAGGTTTCTCGGTTAAAATAGAGCTACTTGCTGAGCTAGAAAAAAAAAGCAAACAAACCTAAAAACAAAGATGAGAAGAAGGTAAACTAGTAATCTTAGAAACGGAATTGATTTTCTGATTCAGTTCTTCAGAGGGAATGAACAAAAACAGACAGTACGGTGTCTCCTGTGGGCTGTTTGCAGCTTTTGAGGTCAGGCTTGAGAATAATGGATGTGGAGAGGAAATTATAATGGAGAAATCAATGTGAAAACAGCATCAAGAACTCCCTAAAGATTCACATCACAAGAAAGAAAACGTATCAGTCTTATCAGGAGACGGGAAGGCAAAGTAAAAATCTTCTCTTCGCGTTGGTGAAGCAAGAGTGAGTTATGCTTCGTTCCAGACAAGAAGTTGCTTTTGGCTACGACCCCGAACATGCTTCGTTCTTGTCTGGAACGAAGCATAACTCAGTCTGAGTTATCAATCTGAAACAAATCAGGACCAACTGGTCCGCACAACAACTTGGCACAGGTTTTACGCCAGATGCCCTTTCTGACGCAACCCTCCCATTTTTCCTTGGGACCGGCACTGAATCCAGTGGCTGGGGTTTGTGCACTGAACTTGGGCCTTCCGCATGGTAGGCAAGAAACCTGCCACTGAGCCACCAATGCCCATGCTTCGTTCCAGACAAAACGGTGAAAATTCATTCTCTGAAATCAAAATCAGTGTGATCAGTGACTTTGGGAGCAATGAGAATCAGTGATTGGTCCTTGGGAACTGTGGGCTTCAGGGAGTGCAAGTTAGGAATAATAGGAATTAATGATTGGAATTTGGGAACCAATGGAATAACAAGAATGGTTATTGGGAACAACAGGAATCAATGATTAGTCGATAGGACAAGGGGAGATCAGTGATTGGTAATTGTGAACAACAGGAATCAGTGATTAGTCATTAGGAACAATGCGGATCAGTGACTGTCATTGGGAACAACAGGAATCAGTGAGTATTCAGGAACAGTGGAGATCAGCGTCTGTCACTGGGAACAAAAGGAATAACTGATTGGTCATTGAGAACAATAAGGATCGGTGATTTGTTAATTTGAACACCAGGAATCAGTGATTAGTCATTAGGAACAGTGGAGATCAGTGACTGATCACAGGGAACAACGGGAATCACTGATTCGTCATTGTTAACAATGGGAACTAGTGACTAATCACAGGGAACAACAGGAATCACTGATTGGTCATTAGGAACAATAGGGATCAATGATTAGCCATTGAGAACAATGGGAATCAATGACTAATCGTTGGGAACAACAGGGATCAGTAATTGGCTGTTGCGATCAATGAGGATGCAGACAGAAGTGCAACACCAACAGTACCGCCAGAAGCTGATGAAGCTGGAGAGGCTTACAGAGTGCAGAACAGTTGCTACTATCATCTCAAAACTTGCTAGCTTTTTGAGGGGTTTTAAGACTTCATTCATTCTTGGGTCACGGGGAGCCTGTGCCTATCTCAGGCGTCATTGGGCATCAAGGCAGGATACACCCTGGACGGAGTGCCAACCCATCACAGGGCACACACACACTCTCATTCACTCACGCAATCACACACTACGGACAATTTAGAGATGCCAATCAACCTACCATGCACGTCTTTGGATTGGGGGAGGAAACCGGAGTACCCGGAGGAAACGCCCGAGGCACGGGGAGAACATGCAAACTCTACACACACGGCGGAGGCGGGAATCAAACCCCCAACCCTGGAGTTGTGAGGCAAATGTGCTAACCACTAAGCCACCGTGCCCGGTTTTAAGACTTTAAGGCTCAAAAAGTTGCTACATCTAGCCACAGAGTCACTAAGTTGGCAACACTGCTTTAATTTCTTTCTTCTTGGTTTTCTGCTCAGCCTCCTTGTTTGATGAATATCCTCCACCTGAAAGCACTCCACCCCATCCTCAAAAACATAAAGACTCCCAGAAACATGAGACGGATTATAGCTAGGAGCTTCTCATTCAGTCAAAAAACTTCAAAACTGTACAGGTCAAGAAAATGGCAGAAGAAAAAGAAGCCGAGATCATACACAAAATGACTCATCGTTCCTTTGGCTCCATTTATTTTGATAAAAATACGGCTAAATCTCACCTCATGTCCTCACTGATACATAAATATCCTGTGCACCAAGATGTCTAAAGGTAAATTTGTGTGAATTGAAAAATAATTCAACATTAGTGCCATCTACTCATTTACTTTTCTCAAATCAGCTTTAATGTATTGATCTATATATAATTCTTTTTCAAGTCACCTATTAAAAGCATTAAACAGCTAATAATAGACCACAAAACCCCTGCAGTAAATACGGGGAAACATTTCCAGTGGCGCACATCCAGTTTATGACGTCTGAAACTGGCAATGTCTGAACGCTGACCTTTTAAAGTCACATAATGTGACAACTTGTAACACACTGCCCTTTTAAACAAGTCTTTAAGAGGCACAGATACAGAAACCAACAAAACAACAACAAAAACAACACATCCAGATCATTCTAAATGAACCAGTTAGCCTGTACGGTGTGAAATCATGCAGCAGGGGGTTTCAGATAAAACACAGGACCAGTTATATTAAATTCCTTGACTATAAAGGTTAAGTACTGAACATGACGTTGAAACAGTTACCTTTGAATTTAATGCTTAACCATTACTTGTGAGGTCATGTCTATGAATAACACAATTTAAAGGTTTTTTTTGTTTCACTTCCATTGCACTTGAAATTATTGCACTTTCCAAAGAACTCTTTTCCAGGAAACCCAGCCTGCTTTCTGATACACCGATCAGGCATAACATTATGACCACCTACCTAATATTGTGATGGTCCCCCTTTTGCTGCCAAAACAGCCCTTACCCGTTATGCACTGTGTATTCTGACACCGGTTCACCACTGTTCCTTCCTTGGACCACTTTTGATAGATACTGACCACTGCAGACCGGGAACACCCCACAAGAGCTGCAGTTTTGGAGATGCTCTGATCCAGTGGTCTAGCCATCACAATTTGGCCCTTCGTCAAACTCGCTCAAATCCTTACGCTTGCCCATTTTTCCTGCTTCTAACACATCAACTCTGAGGACAAAATGTTCACTTATATAATATGCCTAATATATCCCTAATAAATGCCTAATATATCCCACCCACTAACAGGTGCCATGATGAGGAGATCATCAGTCTTATTCATTTCACCTGTTTACTCTGCCTCACATCTCTCCAGGGTCCCTGATTCGATTGGAATACTGTCCACGATTTTCTCCGTGTCCGTGCGGGTTTTCCAATTTCCTTCCATCTCCCAATAATATACTGGTCCACTACATGGATTGGCTAGATGAAACTGCCCCTTGGTGCGAAAGGCTGTGTGCAGTATGTACAGTATGTGTGCTTATTGCTATGTGATGGAGTGGCATCCCATCCAGGATGTATTCCCAGCTCACTCACAACATTCTTATATGTTGATATACTGATACTATATATTGATAGACTCCGAATCCAGCACAACCTTGACAAGGAATCTGATCATCTTGTTTCTGATTGGTCAGAAAGTGAATCATTTTCTCTAACATCAGCTATGACAGTAGTGCAGCTGGAAGTTATAGAATTTATATTAATGTGTTAGAATACAGTATGGTTTCTATAGCAACAGCTAATTCACTGGGACTTGTCATATGGCGCATAAAGAGAATAAAATAAATGTGTGTAATTTACTGCTTATAGTTAGGTTTTCCATGAGGAGATATTAATATTTACTTTACATTAATGGAAGGAGTCTCTAGTGTCAGTGGTCAAGCTGTAAGTTTGAGAGGAATAAAACACTTTGTGGCATGTTATTGGAAGTCAATCATCTTACATGTAAAACTTCTTGTGCTCCAGTTGTACTCTCCTACCCTAGGCACAGTGCTATGTACTAATGATAAGTAGAATAGAAAACTATTCACAGTGTAAACAGTCATAAAGCGACATAGTGGGAAATATGCTACATGTAAAATTATTAAGATAATATAGCAAGTTGGAAAATATTGTATGTGATATGCAGTTCAAAAGTGTCATAGTTTCAACCACGGAGGCCAGAGACCGTGGAGGTAGCTTTGGACTGCTGTGGCTGTGGTCAGTTTTGTGCTCGTCTCTATCATTGAGCATTTGATGGCGTCAAAAAAAAAAAAAACATTTATGTTAAATTTATATTCAAAACTGAACAGAATACAGAAATTACACTGATGCCCAATCTCATAACCTTCTCAAAAGCTCTTGGATACACAATTGTACTTGACTATATAGTGTACATTAATAGAAAGCACATTATTATAATCTGGTGGCTCTCAGATGAGGATGGCTTTCCTTTTGAGTCGAAGTTTCTTTCTCATATCCTCGTTTTTCACCACCACCGTCCACTGTGGCTTGCCGCCTGGGATAAATATATATGTTTTTTTAATTTTATCATTTTTATTCTGAATTTTTATAGATCTGTAAAGGTGCTTTGCGACACTATTAAAAGCGCTATGCAAATAAAACTGAATTGAATACTGTTTATGAATGGAAGTGATACATGATAAAGTTCAGTGTAGGGCGTATAGAGTAGGTTGCGTTAGTGGCGGTTATTGATGATTTCTCACGGTTGATGGTTTCTAACAGTAATCCTGCTCATTTCCTGATCTGATCTGATCCTGATCATTTCTGGGTCTGATCTGCTACTTGATGGCAATCGAGCTTACAGTGGAGCTCCATCAGTGATGTCCATCCCCTTTCGTTAAAGTTTTATTCCTTATACTATAACCTGACACACTGTACCTATTAAGTCTACACACGTTCACACTTGTGTGTGTATGCAGCGTGTCACTGGCTATTTGGCATCAGTTGCTTTATCAAATAGACGAAATATGTGTGTCACTGTAATTTCTGAACTTATTTAACAGATGGCAATGTTTGACAATGTTAAATCTGACAGGCAGGAAGTACTGCTAGATGAAATGCTGCAGATTGCTTCCCAGCTGTCCACCTCGCTTGCCTCTAAATCTTAATTTCTACATTTTCTCGACAAATATTTGGTCTTTGGACTTTTTCACAACAGTGCTACATCTCTCTGTAAGAGCATTTCAGCAAGACTGTGTGAATAAATGAACCTGA
This sequence comes from Hemibagrus guttatus, assembly GCA_033459395.1. Lineage (NCBI taxonomy): Eukaryota > Metazoa > Chordata > Actinopteri > Siluriformes > Bagridae > Hemibagrus > Hemibagrus guttatus. The sequence goes on from JAUCMX010000011.1 coordinate 21,037,121, forward strand.
CCTTTGACTCATCAATACTTTTAACAATGAAGCCATTAGCTAACATATTCATGAATTTGCTCTGCTCAGCTATAATTATTATGTTCACATCTTGTTAATTAGGCACTCCTGAAACTTAAAAACAAAGCTAATGCATGATCTCGTGTACATGCTCTGCAATGCGTAAGCTGTTCCGATTATAAATATCTCCACACTCATCACATTTCATTTGCATTAATAATGGACTGAAAAAAGAGAGCAGGGTTTGCCAAGTGCATTGTGGACCCAGAGAAGTATTTCAGCAGAGTAAAAGTAGCAGAGGCGAAAAAATGGAATTTGCACCTGTTTTGTGCCATTATAAATAATACCACCTCCACGTCCATGCTTTATGGACGCAAGCTTCTGAATCCTGACTAAAAAAGTGAGCTACATGTTAAAAGGTTTCTTCTTTTTGTTTAACTCTTTTAACCAGAGGCCAAAAAATGGAGGTTCCTCCTGATTAGTTGTGTCCATGTTGATCATTGGATGTCTTTGTCATGTCCCACTCCACAGTGACACTCAGAAATTCAAGAATTTGTAGTTTTTCAGAAGTATTTCTGTTTTTCCCTAGCCTACTATACATATATATACATACATACAACAATCAGGCATTATGACCATCTGCCTAATATTGTGTTGGTCCCCTTTTTGCTGCCAAAACAGCCCTGACCCGTCATGCACTGTGTATTCTGATACCTTTCTATCAGAACTTCTTCAGCAATTTGAGCACCAGTAGCTAGTCTGTTGGATCGGATCACACGTGCATCAGTGAGCCCCATGACCCTGTCTCCAGTTCACCACTGTTCCTTCCTTGGACCACTTTTGATAGATACTGACCACTGCAGACCGGGAACACCCTGCAAGAGCTGCAGTTTTGGAGATGCTCTGATCCAGTGGTCTAGCCATCACAATTTGTCCCTTCGTCAAACTCGCTCAAATCCTTACGCTTGCCCATTTTTCCTGCTTCTAACACATCAACTTTGAGGATTAATATATCCCACCCACTAACAGGTGCCATGATGAGGAGATCATCAGTCTTATTCACTTCACCTCTCACTGCTCATAATATCAATCAATCAATCAATAAATTTATAAATTTATAAATTTATAAATATATATATATATAAGGGGGGCACGGTGGCTTAGTGGTTAGCACGTTGGCTTAGTGGTTAGCACGTTTGCCTCACACCTCCAGCGTTGGGGGTTTGATTCCTGCCTCCGCCGTGTGTGTGGAGTTTGCATGTTCTCCCCGTGCCTCGGGGGTTTCCTCCCCTGGTCCAAAGACATGCATGGTAGGTTGATTGGCATCTCTAAATTGTCCGTAGTGTGTGATTGTGTGAGTGAATGAGAGTGTGTGTGTGTGCCCTGTGATGGGTTGGCACTCCGTCCAGGGTGTATCCTGCCTTGATGCCCAATGACGCCTGAGCACAGGCTCCCCGAAAATAGTTCGGATAAGCGGTAGACAATGAATGATATATATATATATATATATTATTATTTTTTTTTTTTATTTTTTTTTTTTTTTCACACACACAAATGTTTGTCAATATTAATGTTTATCAAAGTGAATGTTGATATCAAACCCATTTCTGCTCTCTCAGGTGCTCCAGGTGCTTGATCATATGCATCTGAAATCTGAAGTTGATTATCTTATCTAAACACACGTCTCACACTGAAAGCCAACATGAGTCCTGAGTCATTCTATATCAGACTTGCAGCAATAAAATAATTTATCTGTTTATACTGATTGAAAACGTCCCATAAATCGATTTCCATTCCGCCGGGTGAACCAGACCACCAGTGTACTGGTAAAAAGAGTTAAACCACCATGACTCTGAGTAGGATAAAGCGCCTACTGAAGACAGATGTCATGCCGAGCTGACATATAATTCGGTGTCCAAAAAATCTTCTAAAATGTAAGGATCAACAGTTTAAAATTTCACTTAGTACTGCTTGAAAAATACTTGTGTTGAGTGTATTATCAGTCCTGACTCCTTTTATATCAGACTTGCGGCTATAAAATCATTCATTATACTGATTAAAAATGCCCCATAATAGTCTATTGACTCAGTGAACTGGTAAAAAAAAGGATTAGTGGTTTGTGGTAGCCAGTAAAATATTAAAAGTTAAGTAATAAAAAAAACCTTAGTTAGTGTATTGGGAAATAATCAACAGCAGGGTGGTGTGACAAAGCAGAGTTACTGTTACTATCATTGCAGAACTGTTTCCTATAACAGCACATCCTGGAGTGTTTTATTCCTCTTACACCACTCTATTCCTCTTATTTTTCATTTATGAAACTATGACACATTATATATATTTTCATATTTGATTATATTTAAAGCTGATGTTGTGGAACTTTCTCAATCCATATTTCTTCCTGTTATCACTTATGCTATAAAGTTATAAGCCATTCTTCCCATAAACAAGGCAGATACATAAACAAATATTTTAAGTACTTCCCATGTACGGATATAGAAACAGATTTTCATACAGAAGCAGCAGGTTACATTAAATAAATGCCACGTTAATTACGCTGAGCAATAAATGCGGCAGTTCTGCATCGTGTCTCAGTTACACTCACTGCTCTATAAAGCTTTGTGACCTGAATGCTAATGTGCACCAATTGCGACAGTTTCTCCCAGAGGCTCTCAGAAGAGGACTGTGCAGTATTTTGCTGGTGTATGAAGCGTTTTACTTGTTCAGCCACTCTTTTACAGTGTGTCTGCATTGCAGTAGGTTGAACCCATGGCCTTCTGCTTATCTCTCATTGTGGGCTGATGGAAGGTGTGTCACCTCCTATTATACCCTGCTTACACTTATCTCAGTGCGAGTGTAAGTGTTTAAGTGTGTGTAGGCACCGATAGATGCTCGGGAACATAACGTCGCCAAAGCGTCTCACTTTGATATTCAGGTCTGAGGTTTAGTGCGGTAGTGTCCGAGATGCACGAGTGCTTTATTTTTACTGGTAAGAGGTTCATAGAAAGTATTGACAAAACTAACAGCTGATTATTACTTTTAGCACTTTTTCCTAGACATGGTGGTCATGGTGGATTTATTTGAATTATTAAACAAATAAGAAAAGAGTAAACAGTGACAATAAACCAGCAGATTAGCGAAGAAGACGTGTTAACAGAGTCAAATTTACCTTCTTAATGAAGAAGTACACATCATTAGTACATGTGTAGCTGGATTTTTAGCCCCGCTGTTGTTCCTTTGTTTTGCCCATAGTGATATAACAAAGACTAGCTCTTTCTTTAAATCTTGCAATTCAATTAAAGTTGATTTTAATTTAGAAAGCAGATTGTAAATTTATTTCAGGAGTAGAGTGGATGATGCAGGGATATGGAGTCATATATGTGGGTGAGTGTGTGAGTGAGTGTGAATGTGTGTGTGTGTGTGAGTGAGTAAGGGAGTGCGTGAGTGAATAAGGGAGTGAGTGAGTGCGTGAGTGTGTGAGTGAGTGTGTAGTGAGTGAGTAAGGGAGTGAGTGAGTGAGTAAGGGAGTCAGTGAGTAAGGGAGTGAGTGAGTGAATAAGTGAAATCAGTTCAGTTCACAGAAACATTGTATGCATGAATGTAAATATTCTAAGATTCTAAAATATTCCTTACAAAAGAAAGTGAGTGAATGTGTGAGTGAGTGTGTGAGTGAGTGAGTGTGTGAGTGAGTGAGTCAGGGAGTGAGTAAAGGAGTGAGTGAGTGAGGGAGTGAGTAGTAGGGAGTGAGGGGAGTAGTGTGTAGTGAGTAGAAGGAGAGAGTAATGAGTGAGGTGGAGTGAGTGAGTGAGTAGGAGTGAGTGGGTGTAAGAGTGAGTGAGTAGGGAGTGAGTGAGTGAGGGAGTGAGTGTGTGAGTAGGGAGTGAGTGAGTAAGGGAGAGAGTGAATGTGTGAGTGAGTGTGTGAGTGAGTGAGTGTGTGAGTGAGTGAGTCAGGAGTGAGTGAGTGAGTAAGGGAGTGAGTGAGTGAGGGAGTGAGTGTGTGAGTGAGTGAGTCAGGGAGTGAGTAAAGGAGTGAGTGAGTGAGGGTGAGTGAGTGAGTGAGTGCGTGAGTGAGTGTGTGAGTGAGTGAGTAAGGGAGAGAGTGAATGAGTGAGTGTGTGAGTGAGTGAGTGAGTAAGAGAGTGAGTGAGTAAGGAAGTGAGTGAGTGTGTGAGTGTGTGAATAAGTGAAATCAGTTCAGTTGACAGAAACACTGTATGTGAGTGAGTGAGTAAGGGAGTGAGTGAGTGAGTGAGTGAGTGAGTGAGTGAATAAGTGAAATCAGTTCAGTTCACAGAAACACTGTATGCATGAATGTAAATATTCTAAGATTCTAAAATATTCCTTACAAAAGAAAGTGAGTGAGTGTGTGAGTGAATGTGTGAGTGAGTGAGTGAGTCAGGGAGTGAGTAAAGGAGTGAGTGAGTGAGTAAGAGAGTGAGTGAGTGAGTAAGAGAGTGAGTGAGTGAAATAGTGGGAAATAGTGAGTGAATGAGTGTGAGTTCAGTTTACAGAAACACTGTATACAAATCCACTCAGAACACTTCAGTGCATGAATGTAAATATTCTAAGATTCTAAATTATTCCTTACAATTTCAGTTTCCAACTTAAAATTTTTTCAGAGACATTTTGCTAAGTAACGCTCGTGCTCATCATGAATTGGATGAAATATTCCATGTGCAGTAAAAAAAAAAAAAATAAGGGCCTCACATGGTGTCTCAGATGGTTTATTTTATCTAAGTTTGATGACAGCACCTTTGATATGAAATTAGATGTGACTGAGCCCTAAGGCACCATTCACTGTCTCTGCTTGTGTCTCTAATTCAGATAGACTGATTCACTCAGAACATATGTTAACGTCAAAGCATGTGCCTTTGCAATCTTCTGTTGTCCAAACGTCTTCTACAGATTTAAAAGCCTGTACAGATCACATTCAGTACCAGCATCACAGCTCAACCTGCACCAGACGTGATTTACACACTTTAATGTGGTTTACAGTAGAGAACCTTGAGGAATATTATTACAGTGTGCTGTGTTATCATAATGGTTTAACTGATTTTAATGGCTGTAATTGATTTAAAACATGCTGAATGGTATAAATATTATTCACATGTGTTCTACAGGAGTTTGAGGATATCCATGTGGCAATAAGCTGTGGATTAGGGGTGAATGAGGGATCAAATGGAGGTTTTTTTTATTATGACTGTCTGGCTGTCTGTCTGTCTGTCTGGCTGGCTGGCTGGCTGGCTGGCTGGCTGGTGGGCGGTCGGACGGGCAGTTGGGCGGGCTGGCGGGTGGGCGTTATGGACGGACAGACAGACAGATAAGCAGACAGACGAATTGATGGGTGGAAGGATAGATAGATAGATAGATAGACAGACAGACAGACAGACAGACAGACAGACAGACAGACAGACAGACAGATAGATAGATAGACAGACAGATAGATAAATAGTCATATAGATAGATAGACAGACAGATAGATAGATAGATAGATAGATAGATAGATAGATAGATAGATAGATAGATAGATAGATAGTCATATAGATAGATAGATAGATAGATAGATAGATAGATAGATAGATAGATAGATAGATAGATAGATAGATAAGCAGACAGATGGATGGATGGATGGATGGACGGACGTACATACAGACAGATGAATGAATAAGCAGACAGATGGATGGATGGATGGATGGGTGGATGGATGGATGTACAGACAGGTAAATGGATAAGCAGATGGATGGATGCATCCATATTAATTGAGAAGCACACTCATACACATATACATCATGAAGACACATCAACGTACAAGAAAGACAATGCAGAAACACATGATCACAACACTGAAGCAGTCACATTACTGTGTGTGTTAATGTGTGAGGTGATAGGTTTAGTGCATGAATGCGTGCAAAATTATTTGAATCCATTAGGCAATGTTTTCACTCTGAGTGATAACTGTATAATAAACTCTATATTAACCAGATGCTTGTGATTTTATATTCTGCCCCTGCTCAGGTGGGTCCTTCAGCAAGACTGTTAACCTTCGTCTTCTCAGCTCAGCTATAAATCACTTTAGATGATAAAAAAATCTCTCAAATAAGCAAATGAAAGTGTTCCGTCCAACTTTTTCTTCTGAGAAACAAGAGCAGAAAGAGTGCACTGTCAGGAGGAAATGGCCAGGAAAAAAAATCTCCTGCCTTAACCACCTTGAAATAATCCAGTTAGAGGATCATGTAGAAATATTCAGAGTTTCTGAAAAGCATCCTCTTCTCTCATATCTCATGGATATGGTCTTATGGATATGGATCTTTGGCTGAATCAACTATTGAACTCTTTAAATCACTGAAGCTGTTAGATTGTGATGGGAAAACATTTACTGGAAAACCGCCGGGCAAATTCCTATCGATCCATTTTTTTAAAGCAGTATTGTTCTGGATGGCAGACAGGTTGTATATCATGTATATGACTGGTTGTGATATTAGAGTGACGCAGGGAAGAAATCTAACATCTACCATCTAGTACTAGCTTGAAAATGAAAATTTAGGGTTGAGTAATATTTAATTTTAGAGATGTACCACAAACTTTCATAGTTGGTTTAATAAGGATTTGTGTGAATGTGGGGTGAACTACACGCACACACAGATTGCTAACTGTTCAAGTCCATAATACTCTACAGGGTTCACACTGTGTTTCCTCCAAATACTGAACATGCTAAACAGAAAAATTGAAGCCCTTCAACTCAAAACAAACAACAAAAATATGTTATGACTGGCATAAAAAATGAAGCACTAACTGACCACATTGTCATGAATATAGCTGGATGGACGGATATACAGATTTTAGTGTGATTAATAAAAAATAAACAAGCAGCAATACACTGCATTTATGATGATCTAACTGACCAACTTAACTTAAACATAACTGGATGGATGGATGGATGGATGGATGGATGGATGGATAGATATGGATATGGATGAACAGAATTTAATCTGGTTATAAGAAATTATAAAAGCAGTGATATGCTGTATTTATGATACATTTGTGATTCTGCTTCCTCCAAATACTGAACATACAAACAACAACAACAAAAAACAACAACAAAAACATCCTTTTTTGTCTTTTGTCATTTGTTCTTTTTTTTATTAAAAATGTTTACTTAGTCTATTTCATTTCATTTTGTCCTTTTTTGCATTATTGCAAGTAAATAGAAGAAGAAGAAGTTGTTTTCGGCTGCTCCCTATTCGGGGTCGCCACAGCGGACCAACTGGTCCACACATCAACTTGGCACATGTTTTACGCCGGATGCCCTTCCTGACGCAACCCTCCCATTTTTGCGGGCTTGGGACCGGCACTGTATCCAGTGGCTGGGGTTGAGGCATTGGCTGGGAATCAAACCCGGGCCTTCCGCATGATAGGTGAGAAACCTACCACTGAGCCACCAATGCCTCAACATTATTGCAAGTAAATAACCTGATTATTTTTCTTAAATAACCTGATTATTTTTCTTAAATAACCTGATTATTTTTCTTAAATAACCTGATTATTTTTCTTAAATAACCTGATTATTTTTCTTAAGGTTTACGGAGCTGAGCCCAATTAGCAAAGCTGAGCATGTTCCTTCTGAAGTGCAGGATGGGTCATGTAAGATCACATGTCTTTAGTCAGATGCCCTAGCCATGCATACATTTACATCTTTTTATACAAGCTTTGCAGATTTCTGACCTGTTTCTTTTTTCTTTCATGTTCTCTCTTTTTCTCTTTCTCCCTCTAAGCAGCTAGACTCGACAACTGTTCTACCAGATTTATTTCCTGCTCGATTGGCGTTTAATTTTCCCCGGCATGCAATGGCAAGCACTCTGACTCGTACTTGACACTCTTGAGTAGTTGCTAGAAGAGGGAAGACATGCTGCACCAAATTTCATTCAGGCCTGGTACAACTAAGGTGCTGATTTCATTCCCGGATTTTAAAAGAGATTTTTAATATGTGTTCTGAGAAAACAGATAGCGTAGAGTTAAATCAGTTTAGCTAGCATGCTTGAAGAATTTAGCTGGTTTGTCTATTCTAATTGAAAAATGAGCACTGAACTTGTTTTGGTTCATAAAATACAGTCAGTGTTAACATACTGTACAATTTTTCCAGTAAATTAATTTATTAATAACCGTCGCTCAATACTGAAGCCCCTTTTTTAAAACTCTTCACGCAGTCTGTATTAGCAACATGAATCAGTTCAGCTCATCTCCAAAACTTGCTCAAAACACCAAAAACACTTTATAGGTGTCTCAAAATAATCTCGTTCGACCATCCAGCAACACGTTTGACACAGAAATCACTCGTAACACACTGACCTCAAAACACTGACAACGATGGAGCTTTAGAGAAATGATGAACTTGAGTTCTGTTATGTTTGAATGATTTTCTACATAAATCAGTATTTATGAGTGTTATAGTATCAGAATAAACACCTTTTCACTTTAGTAACCCTACTAAAGACTACATACTGTAACAAGAACACATTAGAAACACTGCAACTCGCTTCAATATCCTTTAGATAAAGATATCTAAAGATCTCTCTCTCTCTCTCTCTCTCTCTCTCTCTCTCTCTCTCTCTCTGACACTCTTCTTTCCACACGTTTTCAAACAAAATCATTCAGAAGCTTTTACTAAAAGATGGTTAACACGACTAAAATCAATATACATGAGTAAAATTTCAGATAAAATTACAATTATCTGTGTTGGGAATGAGTATTACAGTGGAGACTCGGCATACGAATTTAATTCATTCTGGAGGTGAGTTCTTAAGATGAAAATGTGTATTGTGAAACGAAATTTCCGATAAGAAGTAATGTAAACGCAGATAATCCGTTCCAGCCACCCAAAAATATGACCAGTATGACCAATACGAAGTGTATGTAAAATGTATGGCTGCTTACAAAGAACTGACCCAAGCCAAGCATTCCATGTTCCACAGGAAGTTGTGACACCAAGCTTGGGCTAAAAATAGAACAGACCACCCACGCCACCGATCTGTTAACAATAAACACCCAAAAAATCACCTAGCTTTTGAACGCGTGCCGATGACAACGTTGGTATCGCGGGTTGACTTTTTCGAAACAGCCTTCGCTAAACGTAAAACTCGCTTCAGTTGGCTTCAATTGGCTTTCCACTGACGCAAACAAGTTTTAAATGGATCCCGGACGTATACACAACTTAGCCGGCGTTCGGTTTGGTTTGGTTCGTTCATATGCCAAAAATGCTTTGTATGCCGATGCAAATTTCTTGCAAAATTACATTTCTTAAGGTGAAAATCCATAAGGGAGGGCTTTCATATGCCGAGGTTCCACTGTACTTAATTTTACTGTTAATATTCTGAACAGGTTTTCTAGATGTGATTTTCTAACTCTGGTTTCTGCATGGAACAGTGAGAAACGATCCCGGGTTTAGTTTTGTATAGACGTCTGTTTGGGTCACTGTATGAAGAGTTTGCCGAAATGAATTCAGTTATAAAGAATGCACTCTTAGCCATCGAAAACAAAATAAAAAATAAAAAAAACTTCTAACATATTCTTGCTATATCACAGACATGCAATAAGTTTCAAAGTGAATCAAGAAATTTAATTTCTTGTGTAATAGTTTAATTTTATCACCAGGTTTCCAGTCCAGTTTCACAGCATACAACTGGATCATTTCATGCTACTAGTTTTTTTTAAGGAGTCTGTGTAAATAAGTCTGATTAATTGGATTAATTGGATGACTTAAACCACAGTTAAGTGACTCTCCATGTCCCCCGAAGTGCTATTTTACACTAGCAAGTGCTTTGATCTCCATTTACTAAGAGCTGCCTGCCTCTCTCTCATCCACCCACCCAAATTTAACACAGCACTTTAAAGCTGGAGACTTGCTATAAAAATTGTGGTCAGCATGTTCTTCATTCTCATAACTACATTTTTAACAAAATTACAAGAACTTTTTATAGTCTGGTATGAAAACGTTTCCGCAAATAAGAAGCTCTATGGGTGTTTTCGTGGATTTTTACAGTATCATGTGGAACCTGCAGTGCTTGGTTAGAATTTGATGGAAATTCATCTTTCTGAAAAGTTCCACACAAATGTATGTCAGGAGCTATTGGGACGGTTCCCTGCCAAACCATCAGAGGGTGCTGGCAGGCGTTTCATCATAGTTTGCTGTATTGTTTGTTATTCCCCACACGAGCTGTGCCACGCCCCTCTCATTGTTCCATTTTCCCGCTAAGTCACCTATTTCCTATTGAATCTAATTCTTTGCCCTTTATACATATATATATATATATATACAGGTGCATCTCAATGAATTAGAATGTCGTGGAAAAGTTCATTTATTTCAGTAATTCAACTCAAATTGTGAAACTCGTGTATTAAATAAATTCAATGCACACAGACTGAAGTAGTTTAAGTCTTTGGTTCTTTTAATTGTGATGATTTTGGCTCACATTTAACAAAAACCCACCAATTCACTCTCTCAACAAATTAGAATATGGTGACATGCCAATCAGCTAATCAACTCAAAACACCCGCAAAGGTTTCCTGAGCCTTCAAAATGGTCTCTCAGTATGGTTCACTAGGCTACACAATCATGGGGAAGACTGCTGACCTGACAGTTGTCCAGAAGACAATCATTGACACCCTTCACAAGGAGGGTAAGCCACAAACATTCATTGCCAAAGAAGCTGGCTGTTCACAGAGTGCTGTATCCAAGCATGTTAACAGAAAGTTGAGTGGAAGGAAAAAGTGTGGAAGAAAAAGATGCACAACCAACCGAGAGAACCGCAGCCTTATGAGGATTGTCAAGCAAAATCCATTCAGGAATTTGAGTGAACTTCACAAAGAATGGACTGAGGCTGGGGTCAAGGCATCAAGAGCCACCACACACAGACGTGGAAGGAAGGGATTTGGCTACAGTTGTAGTATTCCTCTTGTTAAGCCACTCCTGAACCACAGACAACGTCAGAGGTGTCTTACCTGGGCTAAGGAGAAGAAGAACTGGACTGTTGCCCAGTGGTCCAAAGTCCTCTTTTCAGATGAGAGCAAGTTTTGTATTTCATTTGGAAACCAAGGTCCTAGAGTCTGGAGGAAGGGTGGAGAAGCTCATAGCCCAAGTTGCTTGAAGTCCAGTGTTAAGTTTCCACAGTCTGTGATGATTTGGGGTGCAATGTCATCTGCTGGTGTCGGTCCATTGTGTTTTTTGAAAACCAAAGTCACTGCACCCGTTTACCAAGAAATTTTGGAGCACTTCATGCTTCCTTCTGCTGACCAGCTTTTTGAAGATGCTAATTTCATTTTCCAGCAGGATTTGGCACTGCCCACACTGCCAAAAGCACCAAAAGTTGGTTAGATGACCATGGTGTTGGTGTGCTTGACTGTCCAGCAAACTCACCAGACCTAACCCCATAGATAATCTATGGGGTATTGTCAAGAGGAAAACGAGAAAGAAGAGACCAAAAAATGCAGATGAGCTGAAGGCCACTGTCAAAGAAACCTGGGCTTCCATACCACCTCAGCAGTGCCACAAACTGATCACCTCCATGCCACGCCCAATTGAGGCAGTAATTAAAGCAAAAGGAGCCCCTACCAAGTATTGAGTACATGTACAGTAAATGAACATACTTTCCAGAAGGCCAACAATTCACTAAAAATGTTTTTTCTATTGGTCTTATGAAGTATTCTAATTTGTTGAGAGAGTGAATTGGTGGGTTTTTGTCAAATGTGAGCCAAAATCATTGCAATTAAAAGAACCAAAGACTTAAACTACTTCAGTCTGTGTGCATTGAATTTATTTAATACACGAGTTTCACAATTTGAGTTGAATTACTGAAATAAATGAACTTTTCCACGACATCCTAAGTCATCGAGGTGCACCTGTGTGTGTGTGTGTGTGTATATATATGTATGTATATATATATATATATATATATACATACACATATATATATATATATATATATATATATATATATATATATATATATATATATATATATAGAGAGAGAGAGAGAGAGAGAGAGAGAGAGAAATAAATAAATAAATAAATAAATAAATAAATAAATATATTCTATGTCAGCGGGTGATCAAGATTACCACGGAGATCTGGGTTCGATCCCTGCTTCGGGCTGTGTCTCCAGAATTCCGTGTAAGTTTATCCTACAGAGGGAAAAAACACATCTAAAACACACTGAGTCCTGACCCATTTTATATCAGACTCGCAGCAATAAAATAATTGATTTGTTTATACTGATTGAAAATTTCTTAAAAGTCGATTTCCATTATGCCGGGTGAACTGGGCCACCAGTGTACTGGTAAAAAAGAGTTAAACCACCATGACTCTGAACAGTATAAAGCAGCTACTGAAGATGGATGAAACACACAATACGATGTCCTAAAATCTTCCGTTATCTATACCGCTTAACCGATCTACCCTCGGATCACGGGGAGCCTGTGGCATCTCAGGCATCAAGGCAGGATACACCATGGACGGAGTGCCAACCCATCACAGGGCACACACACCAGGCAATTTAGAGACTCCAATCAGCCTATAAGCATGTCTTTGGCCTGTGTGAGGAAACCCACCGGGGAGAACATGCAAACTCCACACACACAGTGAGCAGGAGCAAGAGCGAGACTCAAACCCAGGCAAACGTGCTAACCACTAAGCCACCGTGCAGCCAGCCTAAAAGGCTTCTAAAATGTAAAGATCAACAGTTTCAAATTTTAGAAAGTACCGCTTGAAAAAGACTTGAAAAGTTGCATGGAGTGTATTATCAAGAGATAACTCATGCTCACTAGGATTAGCATTGTGAGAAACAGCTGGCTCACACTTGACTGCTTCCAGTCCTCTGTTAAAGATCCGAATTTGTCCTTTGAGCTTCCAGATCTGAGCAAGTGGAGCTGAGGTCCATGGAGCCAGTCTAATCCTGATTAACTTGAATGTTATCTGCACTTACAGGGCTCATCAGCAGTGTTTTTTTTTCCGACATGCCTTGCTAACAGTTGAAGCGGAAGACGCTAACCCGTTCTCTGGGGCACTGATGGATTTATTTCTTCAACTTCACATCCAATCAAGAAGTCTGAAAAGTTAATCTGTTTCCCATTTTCAATTTCTAATGCAGACTTTTTTTGAAGTGGATTTGGTGGTATCTAAGGAACTCAGAAATGGCACTAAAGTCAAGATATGGGGCTTGATGTTTATCCATTCCATCTTGATTTGGCATCCTCGGCTCAAAATCGACAGGAAAATTCCATTTCATGGCCTGCCACACTTCCAAAAGGGAGCATCGGTTCTGCGTGATTCACCTAAGACTAGGTTTAAGAACAGCAAGAGGAAGAGGAATGGCTAGGAAGGGGAATTCCCTGCAGATTATAATGGGAAACATGTTCTCATTTCAGTTTCTCAACAAAAAATGGTCAAATAGTTGGGTTGGATTCTGTTTTATTGATATTGTGTTATAATATGCTTTTCTAAGATATTGTGATTTTTTATTATTTATAAAAATAATTACAAACTGACTGAGAGCTGCTGATGTGATGTTATAATTTTTATTTATTTATTTATTTGTTTGTTTGTTTGTTCATTTATTTATTTATTTATTTATTTATTTATTTATTCATTTATTTATTCAATGAATTGCTTCTTTATATTTAAATTATACTGTATTTGTGTCTGTGCCTGAGGCCTTTAGGTGAAGTGCATAGAAATTCAGCTGTTTTATAGAAGTGAGTCATTTTCTGCATAAGAATCAAATCGAATCATTTTAAGAATCAATTAGAAACATAGCGAGTCTTGGATATATTAGTGAGACATCTCATGTTTGATTTTTGACTTAATGTTTATTTTTTGGTAAACTTGCTTATCTACTTACTTTACTTACTTACTTTACTTATTTAGTTAAGAAAGCTCAGAAAATTCTTAGGGACCCATCCCGACTAAGACTTTTTCTCTTTGAACTGTTTTACCCAAAGGTAGACAACATAGGACACTGAAAACACGGACAAACAGTTTTAAGCACTGCAAAACCTAAAAAAAGAAAACTTGAACATTATTTGTAATATGTGAGATTGCCTGCAGATATGTGATGTCTTACTTACCTTTTTCTTAACTTTTAGATCCTGTTGTTAGATTATTAGATTTATTATTTTATTTTATCAGATTATGTAGATGTTTTGTTTTAATAGATTATTTATTAGACTATGCACCATAAGATTTTTTTTATTTTGTTGTACTTGTACTAATGACAATAAAGACATCCATCCATCCATCCATCCATCCATCTATCTCTTTATTTATTTATAAAAGCAATAAAATCTAATTGTATTATGAACAGACTTATTAATAATACAGATCTGTGTACTTATTTACTTACAACTCTCAGCAAAGACACTCCTGCTGTCCTTAAAAACACCACGTTCCTGCACAGTTGCTGCGTGAGCCAAATCTGCAGGCAGGACAGCATCCAAATCTGTCTTTAGGTGTGCTTTTATATGGCTTTATTTTGTGTTATTTTAGAACATAAGTCATTGCACGAGTTACTTTCTTCACCTTAATCTGAGCACACTGTGTAATTATGGGTTATTGTTATTGCTATTTTCTGCCTTAAAACTGATCATGCAAACCAAACGGTAAGGTCTAGAGACTTAAATCTTTGAGGCATGGAGGTACTCCAATGGTCTACAAGAGCACAAAGGGGCACTACAGTGAAAACTACAAATTTGACAAAAATTGGAATAACTTTCAGTCGTTGAATAACCCAAAATAACCCGTCATTAAGCATTTTCACCACTTTGAACTCCTCCTGAACTACTTGTTGGAACGTTTTCCACATTTTGTTCAGATATGTTCGTCTTTAGACAATGACAACCAAAAGTTACTCAGATATTTGATAGACATTTACATCTCTGGCATTTAGCAGATGCCCTTATCCAAAGCAACTTACATTTTATACAACTCAGCAATTGAGGGTTAAGGGCCTTGCTCAAGGAGCCATTAGAGGCAGTTTGGTGGTCCTGGGATTTGAACTTACAACCATCCAATCAGTAGTCCAACACTTTAAACACTAAGCTACCACATCAACCAAATCATTTGAATAACGCATCGATAAATACAGCAGCAAGCACACCAAAATATACATGAGGTTATATCTCTACATAGCTTAGGCATATTAACACCAAACTTGATGTATTGCCTAACAAACATGACCTGAGGATTTCAGAACAGCACCACCTTCTGGTCACAAGACACAAAAAAATGTATATTTTTGTTTATAACCTCTGTATTCTTTGTCCAGGGTTTGGGTCGTCGGGGCACCCGCCCATGACTGCTACCCAAAACACATTGCACCGGTGGGCCTATGTCTTTTCTTCGGGCTGTGCCCGGCCGAGTACCGCAGGCAAAGACTCGGCCACCAGGCGCTCGCCTGCGTGCCCCAACCCCAGGCCTGGCTCCAGGGTGGGGCCCCAGTGACGCCACTCCGGGCGACGTAACGGTCCTTGCTTATAGCCCCCCAGCTCAGCCGCCATGTGCTGGAGTTTTCCCCGGTAAACGAGAGGGTTGTTTCCCTGCGCCTTCGGGCCGGGGATAGGTGTTTCACTGTTGTTTCGGCTTATGGGCCGAACAGCAGTGTGGAGTACCCAACCTTCTTGGAGACCCTGCGAGGAGTGCTGGAAGGTGCTCCGACTGGGGACTCCATAGTTTTGCTGGGGGACTTCAACGCCCATGTGGGAAATGATAGTGATACCTGGAGGGGCATGATTGGGAGGAACGGCCCCCCTGATCTGAACTCGAGTGGTGTCCTGTTGCTGGACTTCTGTGCTAGTCACAGCCTGTCCATAACGAACACCATCAAGCATAAGGGTGCCCATCAGTACATGTGGTACCAGGACACCCTAGGCTGGAGATCAATGATCGACCTTGTGGTCATGTCATCTGACCTTCGGCCGCATGTCTTGGACACTCGGGTGAAGAGAGGGGCGGAGCTGTCAACCGATCACCACCTGGTGGTGAGTTGGATCCGCTTACGGAGGAGGATGCCGGACAGACTTGGCAGGCCCAAACGTATTGTGAGGGTCTGTTGGGAACGTCTTGCTGATCCCTCTGTTAGGGGGGTCTTCAACTCCCACCTCCGGGAGAGTTTCAACCAGATCCCGAGGGAGGTTGGGGACATTGAGTCTGAGTGGACCATGCTCTCCTCCTCCATTGTTGACGCAGCCATCCGGAGCTGTGGCCGTAAGGTCTCTGGTGCCGGTCGTGGCGGCAATCCCCGAACACAGTGGTGGACACTGGAAGTAAGGGATGCCGTCAAGCTGAAGAAGGAGTCCTATCAAGCCTGGTTGGCTCGGGGGACTCCGGAGGCAGCTGAGGCATACCGGCAGGCCAAGTGAACTACAGCCGTGGTGGTCTCGGAAGCAAAAACTCGGGTCTGGGAGGAGTTCGGTGAGGCCATGGAGAAGGATTATTGGACGGCCTTGGGGAAATTCTGGCAGACCGTTCGGCGCCTCAGAAGGGGTAAGCAGCTTTCTGCCAACACTGTTTACAGTGGAGGTGGAGAGTTGCTGGCCTCGACTGGGGATATTGTCAGACAGTGGAAGGAATACTTCGAGGATCTCCTCAACCCCACTGACACGCCTTCCGTAGAGGGACCAGAGGCCGAGGACTCAGAGGTAGATTCATTCATCACCCAAGCTGAGGTAACTGAGGTAGTTCAGCAGCTCCTTGGTGGCAAGGCACAGGGGATGGATGAGATTCGCCCTGAGTACCTTAAGTCTCTGGATGTTGTGGGGCTGTCTTGGCTGACACGTCTCTGCAACATAGCGTGGCGGTCAGGGACAGTGCCTCTGGACTGGGCAACTGGGGTGGTGATCCCTCTTTTTAAGAAGGGGGACCGGAGGGTGTGTTCCAACTATAGGGGGATCACACTCCTCAGCCTCCCAGGGAAAGTCTATTCCAGAGTACTGGAGAGGAGAGTCCGACCGTTAGTCGAACCTCGGATACAGGAGGAGCAATGTGGTTTTCGACCTAGTCATGGAACACTGGATCAGCTCTATACCCTCCACAGGGTGCTCGAGGGTTCGTGGGAGTTTTCCCAACCAGTCCACATGTGTTTTGTGGACTTAGAGAAGGCTTTCAACCGTGTCCCTCGTGGCATTCTGTGGGAGGTGTTCATTGCTTTTATGGACAGAATTTCTAGGCGCAGCCAGGGGCTGGAGGGAGTCCGGTTTGGGAACCCCAGGATTTCATCGCTGATTTTTGCAGATGATGTTGCCTTGTTGGCTCCTTCAAGCCTGGACTTACAGCATGCACTGGGGCATTTTGCAGCTGAGTGTGAAGCGGCTGGGATGAGGGTCAGCACCTCCAAATCTGAGGCCATGGTTCTCGACCGGAAAAAGGTGGCTTGCACCCTCCAGGTTGGAGGGGAGGTCCTTCCTCAAGTGGAGCAGTTTAAGTATCTTGGGGTCTTGTTCACGAGTGAGGGAAGGATGGATCTTGAGATTGACAGACGGATCGGTGCAGCAGCAGCAGTAATGCGGTCTATGTACCGGTCTGTTGTGGTGAAGAAGGAGCTGAGCCGGAAGGCGAAGCTCTCGATTTACCAGTCAATCTATGTTCCTACTCTCACCTATGGTCATGAGCTCTGGGTCATGACCGAAAGGGTAAGATCCCGAATGCGAGCGGCCGAAATGAGCTTCCTCCGTAGGGTGGCGGGGCACTCCCTTAGAGATAGGGTAAGGAGCTCTGTCACCCAGGAGGAGCTCGGAGTAGAGCCGCTGCTCCTCCACATCGAAAGGGGGCAGTTGAGGTGTTTCGGGCATCTGTTTCGGATGCCTCCGGGATGTCTCCCTGGAGAGGTGTTCCGGGCATGCCCCACCGGGAAGAGGCCCCGGGGAAGACCCAGGACACGCTGGAGAGACTATGTCTCTCGGCTGGCCTGGGAATGCCTCGGGGTCCCTCCGGAAGAGCTGGAGGAAGTGTCTGGGGAGAGGGAGGTCTGGGCATCCCTGCTTAGACTGCTGCCCCCGCGACTTGGCTCCGGATAAGCGGAAGACAATGAATGAATGAATGAATGTACCTCTGTATTATTTGTCCTGATATCATGATATCACTGACGCATATCAAGTCGAACGATAACCAGTTTTACTCCGTCGGCCATCTTGAATTGTGTGTTAAGACACTGTATCTTACAAAAGCATCAGAGTATTGTTACAAAACTCATGTCATTGTCTTTATCCATTATGTCCATATGTTTTTTTATGAATTGCTGCTTGCTTCTACATTCAATGTTGCATTTGTTGGATTTGTGTTTATGGATCTACTTTGTATTTGTGTCTCATTTTATATATAATCTAACACTGGGACTGGATCCTCACTACCTCATTTTATCGTGGAATGTTTATAATGCATAGAAGACAAGATAAAGATCTAGGTAAGGTCATACTTTTATAAAGAATAAAAGTATATAAAGGGTTAAAAATGTCAAAGCAGGTACTTTTATTTGTGCCATTATATAAACATACATTCTAGTGAGAGAAGGTTTGTAAGTCTAGATTCTGAAAAAAAAGAAATGTAGAAGAGAGCGTGTCAGATTTTACAGGTTAAATGTCCGATATAAGTCTCTGCAACATCAGCTTAGCCGATAGAGATTTGTCCCCATACTAAGGAGCTTTGTCTCGTGAATAAGAATCTCCCAGTGTGAATCTCAACCTGTGGACTCATGCAGGACAGGATTGTCACGAAACACATGAAAATACCCCGTCACTTCCTTTCATTTCTTCACCACTGCCTATCTATCTTTAAACGTCTGTTGTCTTCCTGCTGGTGGACGTGAAGAAATAATTATCTCCTCAAGCTCATTATGACAGACTCTGCTGTAAGCTTAATCCACAGAGAAGCTCGATGCCAGCAGGAGGTGAGTGAGAAATGAAAGCAGGCACCCATCGCGTGTGTTATTTCCTTTTTCTTCCCAGGGCTGTGCTGAACGCCTTCACGTGCTCTCGTAAAGGACAACAAAAGGTTGTACGGCTATTAAAATGGAATTCTCCTAATAAATAAGCACCGCCCGTAGCGCCTACAGTGACTGGTGAAGGGCATTTCGTCTATGAACTCATTTTATAGGACATTTGATCTGTGAACTCATTTTCTGCTCATCGTAACAGGATGTTTGCTGCTGCTGCACGTGTGCCTGAGGGCCTCGGTACACCGACATGACTGATGCTTCTGAGTGATTCAGTTTACAAGTTCCTGTCCTGGAAGGATAAGCGATCACAAAATAAACACCTGGCTGAAATCCAAGACTCTGTGTGTGTGTGTGTGTGTGTGTGTGTGTGTGTGTGTGTGTGTGTGTGTATGTGTGTGTGTGTGTGTGTGTGTGTGTAAAATCCACAGTCCTTCAAGTAAATTGTAATGAAACCAAGCAGTGCTTTATCAAAGTGAGTCGTTTCTTGCTTAAGAATCAAATCGAATCATTTTAAGAATCAAATCGAATCATTTCAAGAATCAAATCGAATCATTTCAAGAATCAAACTGAAACAGGACAAGGATATATTAGTGTGATACATCTCATGTTCAGTGTGATTTGCTACACACTAAGGCATGAAAGATGTGGAGTTAGATTTAGGATAAAAGTGTTTAGAAATAGAAGGAAGGTTGTTTCAAATACCTGAATCCTGAATACCTCAAACTGCTCCTCTTCCTGCCATGATGCTTTTGTCCTTGTCTGAGTAATTACTTCTGACCCCCAGCCAAGCAAAACCATCAGTTATGGACACATCAAGCTCATTAGGAAAAGACAGAGGACAGGGGCATGAGCGTATACACACACACACACACGCACACACACACACACACACACACACGCACACAATGTAAGCTTGGAAATTGTAATGGTAGTCTGGTGATCAGAAAGATTTTTTTTTTTTCCAATTTGTTCACACTGAAAAAGGTTAGATTTCAGATTTAATTACAGAATGTACTGGAAATTCTAAAGGTTATAGTAATGATTGGAAATGCCACTTCCTATTTAAAATCATTAAACCTACGTAAGAGGTAGAAAGAGAGACTTCACACGCCCTCAGCGAACTCAATTTCACATCACAGCAATTATCCAAAAATTAAAAATTTTTTCTTCATAAAAGAAAGCAATTTTATACTTTATATATATATATATATATATATATATATATATATATATATATATATATATATATATATATATATATGTATATATATATATATATATATATATATATATATATATATCATTTTATGTATTTATTTTTTTAAATAAATTTTTTTTTAATAATTTTAATATTAATGTAGAGGTGGGGGGCACGGTGGCTTGGTGGCTTGGTGGGTAGCACGGTGGCTTGGTGGTTAGCACATTTGCCTCACACCTCCAGGGTTGGGGGTTGGGGGTTCGATTCCTGTGCGATTCCGCCGCTGTGTGTGTGGAATTTGCATGTTCTCCCCGTTCCTCGGGGGTTTCCTCCCCCGGTCCAGAGACATGCATTGTAGGTTGATTGGTGTCTCTAAATTGTCCGGAGTGTGTGTGTGTGTGTATGCCCTGCGATGGGTTGGCACTCCGTCCAGGGTGTATCCTGCCTTGATGCCCAATGATGCCTGAGATAGGCACAGGCTCCCCGTGACCCGAGAATAGATCGGATAAGCGGTAGACAATGAATGAATGTAGAGGTTGGAATAAAAATTTCCTTTAACTAGCCTTGTACTTATTAGCTGAACTACTTTCTAATTGTGATCTACAATTTTTAAATACTAGAACTTGATGCATTTCCATGAGACGGTAATCTGAATCTTTTCATCGTTTCAAACGTCTAGCTTTAAAGTAAAAAAACAATACCACCATGCAACTAACATACTGACTGAAACAGGAAAGAAGCAACAGCAAAAAACTTCCTAAAGAATGAGTTGTATACATTGTGAATGTACAGTTTGACTGTATTTGCAGTTTGGCTACTGATCAGAAGGTCAAGCTGCCACTGTTGGGCCCTTGAGCGAGGCCCTTAACCCTCTCAGCTCCAGTGTGCTGTATAACAGCTGACCCTGTGCTCTGATCCCAGCTTCATGGGATGTGCGAGGAAAAGAATTTCACTGTGCTATAATGTCCATGTGATGAAATAAAGGCTTCTTCCTTGTAACTCCAAAGAAAAACGATGTAAAGAAGTCCATATGTGTTATATCTGGACTCCAAATAAACTACTGTCAAGAGAAAATTTAAATAAAATTATTTACTTAATTTTTTTTTTTTTTTGGTTTCAGAAATCCACAGCAACGTTTATTTATTTATTTATTTCTCTCTAAGCTAACCTCCGTAACACCGCCTGCTCTCCTTAGATAATATTTATTACTCTACTCATTTAATAGCAGAAGCTTCGCGGAAGATTGCTTTTACTGCATCTTTTATAAAAGAACAATTTAATCAGACTGATCATCAAGCATAAGGCCATGCTGGGGAGAGGAGAAACGTGATTTGGAATGAGATGGTGATGATGATGATGATGATGATGATGATGATGATGATGATGATGGGAATCGATGCATTGCCTGCACTCCATCACGCTGAACTGCCAGACTTACACAAGAGAACAAATGAAAAGCTGATGAATAATTCACATGCAGCGAAGGTGCTTTCGTTCTCACGGGTTTCCTTTCTTTCTCACTTCCAGTCTCAGTCATACACTCATTTTTATCCATTTATTGTTACATTTAATGTTGTGGAACATCCACAAAACATGTTCCTGTTATTCCTTACAGCAGAGCAGCTATAAACAGTCGTTCCCTCACCAGCCTCTTTTTTTTTTTCCTCACACTTCACAAACAAATCAATGTGTCTGAAAACTTTATAAAGTGCTGAGACTGGAATCTCCTTCTATGTTCTTCCTTAAATAAATTTACGGACAATTTCACCACATCAATAATCAAGTTTTTCTCTGTTTAGAAATCCCAGTGTTCGTTGTTGCCATAGAAACAATCAACGGAGAACTGAGGAAATAGAAAGAGCAAGAAGTATGGATAATAGTGTGTGTGTGTGTGTGTGTGTGTGTGTGTGTGTGTGTGTGTGTGTGTGTGTGTCTGATTTTCTAACTAAGACCAGTAATGTTCTTCCAAAACATCAGATGCGTTGCACTCCGACTGAATTTTTATTTTTTTTTAATGCAGCCAGGAAGCGAGTATCATGCTGCAGTTACAACAACACAAGCTTCTCAGGCTTAATCTGCTCTGAAGACGTCCCGAGAGAAACAAATAAATCAAGTAACATTATCCGTGTAATACTGCAGTAATACTATAGAAACCATTATCACCATCTCTGTGCAAGAATTCGAATTAGTTTCCTATGGGTGTGTATGTGTAGGATTACATTTTGGCATTCTTAGTACACACACGCACACACACGCACACCCACTTTATAAAATTAGACCCTGCTGGACAAACTGTCCTATAAAATTTCACATAAGTACATAAAGGAAGTAAGTAAAAATCTTTTCTTCGCTTTCTTTTATTTAATAATCCACATCTTTTTTAAATGAATACAGACCATATGCTGAAGGGAAAAAAACCTCTCAGCTGTGTAAGCAAGCTGTGATTCCAGGTTTCGTTGTTTTCTAGTAAATTACAGCTACACCGGTTGTGTTTAAGACACGGGACCGGACCCATACGATGCGGATTCGTTTACACAGAAGCAGAAATGTTGTACATTTGATGATGTTTGCTTCTTTATCAATCAAGCTACAACAAAGATACATGGGATTATTGTGAACAGTAACACTACAAAGAAATCAGGGAGATGGAGTTGGACTGTTAAAGAATTGAACTTCAAGAAAATAATGAATTTCTTGGTTGCACTTTTTAAGTACACAGTAATAGGAGAGGAAATGATTTATAATCACACTCTCAGGTTCTCCACTGTCAGGGAACCCAAATCAACAATTTTTTCCAGAATTCATCTGCATCAACACTGGACATATACACTGATCAGGCATAACATTATGAGCAGTGAGAGGTGAAGTGAATAAGACTGATGATCTCCTCATCATGGCACCTGTTAGTGGGTGGGATATATTAGGCAGCAAGTGAACATTTTGTCCTCAAATTTGATGTGTTAGAAGCAGGAAAAATAGACAAGAGTAAGGATTTGAGCGAGTTTGACGAAGGACCAAATTTTGGATCAGCAACCACTGGATCAGAACATCTCCAAAACTGCAGCTCTTGTGGGGTCAGTATCTATCAATAGTGGTCCAAAAAAGGAACAGTGGTGAACCGGTGACAGGGTCATGGACGGCCAAGGCTCATTGATGCACTTGGGGAGTGAAGGCTGGCCCGTGTGGTCCGATCCAACAGACGAGTTACTGTTGCTCAAATTGCTGAAGAAGTTAATGCTGGTTCTGATTGAAAGGTGTCAGAATACACAGTGCAGGACGGGTCAGGGCTGTTTTGGCAGCAAAAGGGGGACCAACACAATATTAGGTAGGTGGTCATAATGTTATGCCTGATCGGTGTATAACAAAATACACAACAAAAATCGCATGCTTTCTAACATCGACTCTACTATACATTCCAAGGATTCAATATTTCTATATTCTTCATGATGAAATAAATTCTCATGTGCTTCTCCATCCTTCTCTTGACTCTGACCCCTTTTTCGCTTTCATTGCCCTTTCAAGACTCTCTTTTCCCCATTAAAACCATATTTGAACCTGGACTGAAATGGAACTGACCCCTATGGACCCACTTTCCCAAAGAATTCGACTCAACATACTATAATTTGCATTAATATTAGACAGTGGTGTGAAATTTACTCTTGCACTCATGACAGAAAAAGAAAAAGAGAAAGAGAGAGAACCTTGGGCTTTACATAACTCCCCTTCTGTTTCATTTTCAACACCAAACACATTTTAACTGCTTCGGATTTTCCACAACTTGATTACTCCTATAACAAAGCCCTGATGGACACCTGCACATGTAGTACAAGTCAATTAATGACAGACTGCACCACAGTCAGCCAATCAGAGCCCTCTGGGAGAGGACAGATGGTAATGAAACTGCTTGAGAGACTGACAGCTAAGAAAGGTAAGGGAAAAAAAA
This sequence comes from Hemibagrus guttatus, assembly GCA_033459395.1. Classification (NCBI taxonomy): domain Eukaryota; kingdom Metazoa; phylum Chordata; class Actinopteri; order Siluriformes; family Bagridae; genus Hemibagrus; species Hemibagrus guttatus. The sequence goes on from JAUCMX010000011.1 coordinate 21,061,235, forward strand.
CAGAGACTAAAAAAAAAAGCTGCAAAGAAAGAAATAGAGAGGGTCAGATGGCTACAAGCAGAGACAAAGAAGGACATGCTGGTGATGTGTCATGATAACAGCTTAAAAACCCTAATTATATGAAAGAATAACACACTTCTATCATATTCTCGCAAGAAATTATAACACAGACACTGTATAATTTAGAGAGACTGAAAGACTTGTATCAGTTTGCCTGGAAAAGCTGTATTTTGGGGGAAAAAAAAACAAATGTGCTAATTCATTCATTCACTGTCTACCGCTTATCCGATCTACTCTCGGGTCACGGGGAGCCTGTGCCTATCTCAGGCGTTATTGGGCATCAAGGCAGGATACACCCTGGATGGAGTGCCAACCCATCGCAGGGCACACACACACACACACACGCAATCACATACACTCTCATACTATGGGCAATTTAGAGATGCCAATCAACCTACAATGTATGTCTTTGGACCGGGGGAGGAAACTGGAGTACCCGGAGGAAACCCCCGAGGCACGGGGAGAACATGCAAACTCCACACACACAGGGCGGAGGCAGGAATCGAACCCCCAACCCTGGAGGTGTGAGGCAAACGTGCTAACCACTAAGCCACCGTGCCCCCCCTGGACTAATTTAATGTTGAAATTTCACATTGGTCAGTCAGATTTAAGAAAAAAAATGACATAGTTTACATACAAAATGTTCAAATTGTCAGCAAATAATGATTTCATTGATGAAACTGAATTTAAACACAGTTTTAGTGATTCGATTGAGTGTAGAGCGAGCGTGATGGATTGACGTGGGATTAAGGTAAAGCAGTTAGAGTGTGAAATCTCAGCAGGATGTTGGTGCTGATGTGAGCTACAGTAGAACTACAGTGTTCCATTCAGGGGATTAAAACATGTCTGGCAGAACAGTGCAGTGGGGATGAGTCTGGTACTAAACCCCAGTATCATGGGTTTGATTCTCAACTCAGGTGTTTGATTTTATTCAGGGGTTTGAAAATTCACACTCAGAACATGTTGGATTTTCCTGAATCCTGATAATGTTACTCAATTCAATCACCTAGACCTGATGTGTGCATTTGAATTGCATTAACTCAAAGAATCTATCTTTTTTTTTTTCTTCGGTGTAAAGTTGTCCTGACCGTTCAACATCAACATCAACAATCCAAAAACAAATGTTTGCGATCACATAGTTGAATTCATTTGAGTTCTCCAGGCAATGAAGGGAAGGAGGGAGAGAGGGAGGGATGGAGGAAGGAAGGAAAGAATAAAGGAAGGAAGAGAGGGAGGAAGAAAGGGAGGGAGAAAGGGAGGAAGGAAGGAATGGAGGAAGGAAGGAAGTAAGGAAGGAAGGGAGGGAGGAAAGAAGGAAGAAAGGAAGGGAGAGAGGGAGGAAGAAAGTGAGGGAGAGAGGGAGGAAGGAAGGAAGGAAGGAAGGAAGGAAGGAAGGAAGAGAGGTAAGAAGGAAGGAAGGGAGGAAGAAAGGAAAGGAGCGAGGGATTTAGGGAGGGATGGAAAAGGGGGAGTGAGAGGAGGAAGGAAGGAAGGAAGGAAGGGAGGGAGGGAGGGAGGGAGGGAGGGAGAGAGAGTGTGAGAAAGAAAAGGAGGAAGAGAGGTAAGAAGGAAGGAAGGGAGGAAGAAAGGAAAGGAGGGAGGGATTTAGGGAGGGATGGAAAAGGTGGAGTGAGAGGGAGGAGGGAGGGAGAGAGGAAGGAAGGAAGGAGGGAGAGAGGGAGGGAGAGAGTGAGAAAGAAAGGGAGAAAGAGAGGGAGGAAAGAAGGAACAAAGGAAGGGAAGGAAGGAAGGAAGGAAGGAAGGAAGGAAGGAAGGAAGGAAGGAAGGAAGAGAGGTAAGAAGGAAGGAAGGGAGGAAGAAAGGAAAGGAGCGAGGGATTTAGGGAGGGATGGAAAAGGGGGAGTGAGAGGAGGAAGGAAGGAAGGAAGGAAGGAAGGGAGGGAGGGAGGGAGGGAGGGAGGGAGGGAGGGAGAGAGAGTGTGAGAAAGAAAAGGAGGAAGAGAGGTAAGAAGGAAGGAAGGGAGGAAGAAAGGAAAGGAGGGAGGGATTTAGGGAGGGATGGAAAAGGGGGAGTGAGAGGGAGGAGGGAGGGAGAGAGGAAGGAAGGAAGGAAGGAAGGAAGGAGAGAGGAAGAGAGGGAGGGAGAGAGTGAGAAAGAAAGGGAGAAAGAGAGGGAGGAAAGAAGGAACAAAGGAAGGGAAGGAAGGAAGGAAGGAAGGAAGGGAGGGAGGGAGGGAGGGAGGGAGGGAGGGAGAAAGGGAGGAAGACAGTGAGGGAGAGAGGGAGGAAAAAAGGGTGGAAGAAAGAGAGGGAGGGAGGGAGGGAGGGAGGGAGAGAGGGAGGGAGGGAGAGAGGGAGGGAGGGAGGGAGAGAGGGAGGGAGGGAGGGAGGGAGGGAGGGAGGGAGGGAGGGAGGGAGGGAGGGAGGAAGGATACTGTTTTGAAAACAGTATCTGGTCAATCTGACTATTTGGCTTCACCTTTATACCACATCACATATTATACCAACTCAATTTTCCCAATTACACGTCTAATAATTGTTTTCCATTTTTTGGTTACATTTTGGGATCTGGAACGTTCTTACTTCCTGTTTAAGTCTGGTTCCTCTCAAGGTTCTTCCTCCTATCATCTCAGGGAGTTTTTGCTCACCACTGTCACCCCAGACTTGCTTAATAGATTTAATGAATTTAATTTTACACTTTAGCTTTTTTTCTGAATTTTATATTCCTGTAAAGCTTTGTTAAAAGCGCTATACAAATAAAACTAATCTAGCCATGGGGGGGCACAGTCCAGTGACTTCTGTGCCGGTCCCAAGCCCGGATAAATAGAGAGATAAATAGAGGAAGAACAAGCTACACAAATAAAACTGAATTGAATACAGTCCAGATCGAGAGTTCTGAATTCATTTTAATTCATGTCTTGTTTATTCCAAAACAGGAGCTGTGTCCATACACCACACTCGGGGTTAGAGTCGAGCAATGCATGAGTAAACCTGCTGGGAGAAGAAGGAGAAGTGGAGTGACGTCTGTTCTCCTTCTGCTTCTCTCCTCTCTCTCTGTTCCTATATGACCCGACCTGCCTGTAGCGGGTCACACTCAATCTCACACAGCAGCAGGTGTACAACAGCTAGTGCACTTACCAGAAAGAAAGTATAAAAACACACACACACACACACACACACACACACACACACACACACACACACACACACACACACACACACGCTTAGCCGAGAGAATTTTCAGCCTTCATAGCACGGAGGTGGAAGTTCGAGTCAGAGGTCTCTTGGGATCTCTCTACAGCAAACAAAACCCTGGCAAACTCAACCTGAAGATCCGCAAGGACAGAAAGAAAAAAAAAAAAGGAAGGAAGGAAGGAAGGGAGGAAGGAAGGAACAAAGGAACAAAGGAGAGTAAGATAAGATAAGTAAGTAAGTAAGTAAGTAAGAAAGAAAGAAAGAAAGAAAGAAAGAAAGAAAGAAAGAAAGAAAGAAAGAAAGAAAAAACAAGTAGATTAAGATAAAGCAAGAAAGCAAGAAAGAAAGAAAGAATGAATGAATGAAAGAAAGAAGTAGATTAAGAGAAAGAAAGAAAGAAAGAAAGAAAGAAAGAAAGAAAGAAAGAAAGAAAGAAAGAAAACATGTAGATTAAGATAAAGAAACAAAGCAAGAAAGAAAGAGAGAAAGAATGAAAGAAAGAAGTAGATTGAAAGAAAGAAAGAAAGAAAGAAAGAAAGAAAGAAAGAAAGAAAGAAAGAAAGAAAGAAAGAAAGAAAGAAAGAAAGAAAGAAAGAAAGAAAAAAAGGGAAAACAAGTAGATTAAGATAAAGAAACAAAGCAAGAAAGAAAGAAAGAAGTAGATTGGGAAAAAAAGAAAGAAAGAAAGAAAGAAAGAAAGAAAGAAAGAAAGAAAGAAAGAAAGAAAGAAAGAAAAAACAAGTAGATTAACATAAAGCAAGAAAGAATGAATGAATGAAAGAAAGAAGTAGATTAAGAGAAAGAAAGAAAGAAAGAAAGAAAGAAAGAAAGAAAGAAAGAAAGAAAGAAAGAAAGAAAGAAAGAAAGAGAGAAAGAAAAAACAAGTAGATTAACATAAAGCAAGAAAGAAAGAAAGAAAAATAAAAGTAAGTAAGTAAGTATCTGGTCAACCTGACTGTATTTTTGGGTTCACATTATACCACATCACACATTAAACCACAACAATTTTACCAACACTTACAATTTTTATTTATAACAGAATGATACGTGTCATTTTTTTGTTTTAATAAAATTATTAAAGAAAGAAAATTTTTTAAAAAACCCTCGCAAACTCAAGCTGAAGATGCAGAGAGACAGACAGAACGTGTGTAGTGCTTCAGCAGGGATCACAGTGAGATGACGTGTAATAGTTTCACATATTTCCCGTGTCATGAGCCTGCAGTAATTAGCTTCTCTTAGGTGAGCTCATTTATTATAGAAAGTGATTCAAAGTAGAACAATTACATGGAGCACAAACCTAGCGCAATTTTGAGAAGAATAGTCCTGTCCTGCGGAATAGCACTAATCACAGAAGGAGTGGTATTTAATGGGATAAAGCAGCATACATTATCTCTGATTAACCGCCGGGGGAAAGGCATGTAGAGTAATTACTGTTAAAGCAGATGTATTCTGTAGACGTGCTGATATCATTATGTATGTTCAGGGTTCTGTGTGTGAAAATTACTCTACACCAGGGTGAAAATAATTTAGAGACACCAGTGTGAGAGACTTGACACCTGAGTGAAACGCATGAACAACTGTAGTATGTGAAAGTGCAAAAGTTTGGGAAGAGTTAAAAAACATAAACCCCAATTTAATTATCTTTGCTTATCTTTTCTATGATTATCTTGTCTTTACTTATCATGCCTTTCTTTATATTTACTTATATACTTACATATCCTGTGTGTACTTCTTGTCTTTACTTATCTCATCTTTACTTATCTTGTCTTTACTTATCTTATCTTTACTTATCTTGTCTTTACTTATCTTGTCTTTACTTATCTTGTCTTTATGTGTCTTTACTTATCTTTACTTATCTTGTCTTTACTGATCTCATCTTTACTTATCTTGTCTTTATGTGTCTTTACTTATCTCATCTTTACTTATCTTGTCTTTGCTTATCTTGTCTTTACTTGTCTTTACTTATCTCATCTTTACTTATCTTGTCTTTACTTATCTTGTCTTTGCTTATCTTGTCTTTGCTTATCTTGTCTTTATGTGTCTTTACTTATCTTTACTTATCTTGTCTTTACTTATCTTGTCTTTACTTATCTTGTCTTTGCTTATCTTGTCTTTACTTGTCTTTACTTATCTCATCTTTACTTATCTTGTCTTTGCTTATCTTGTCTTTACTTGTCTTTACTTATCTCATCTTTACTTATCTTGTCTTTACTTATCTTGTCTTTGCTTATCTTGTCTTTGCTTATCTTGTCTTTATGTGTCTTTACTTATCTTTACTTATCTTGTCTTTACTGATCTCATCTTTACTTATCTTGTCTTTACGTGTCTTTACTTATCTTTACTTATCTTGTCTTTACTTATCTCATCTTTACTTATCTTGTCTTTACTTATCTTGTCTTTACTTATCTTGTCTTTGCTTATCTTGTCTTTGCTTATCTTGTCTTTATGTGTCTTTACTTATCTTTACTTATCTTGTCTTTACTGATCTCATCTTTACTTATCTTGTCTTTACGTGTCTTTACTTATCTTTACTTATCATGTCTTTACTTATCTCATCTTTACTTATCTTGTCTTTACTTATCTTGTCTTTGCTTATCTTGTCTTTGCTTATCTTGTCTTTATGTGTCTTTACTTATCTTTACTTATCTTGTCTTTACTGATCTCATCTTTACTTATCTTGTCTTTACGTGTCTTTACTTATCTTTACTTATCATGTCTTTACTTATCTCATCTTTACTTATCTTGTCTTTACTTATCTTGTCTTTGCTTATCTTGTCTTTGCTTATCTTGTCTTTATGTGTCTTTACTTATCTTTACTTATCTTGTCTTTACTGATCTCATCTTTACTTATCTTGTCTTTACGTGTCTTTACTTATCTTTACTTATCTTGTCTTTACTTATCTCATCTTTACTTATCTTGTCTTTACTTATCTCATCTTTACTTATTTTGTCTTTCCTTTTCTTGTCTTTATTTATGTAATCTTTACTTATTTTGTCTTTGCTTATATTTTCTTTATTTATCTTGTCTTTACTTATTTGGTCTTTGCTTATCTTGTTTTATTTATCTCATTTTTACTTATCTTTTCTTTACTTATTTTGCCTTTCCTTATCTTCTCCTTACTTGTCTTTCATTATCTTGTATTTGCTTTTCTTGTCTTTACTTATTTTCTTTACTAATCTTGTCTTTGCTTATCTTGTCTTTACTTATCTTGTCTTTGTTTATCTTGTCTTTACTTATCTTGTCTTTGCTTTTCGTGTCTTTATTTATCTAGCCTTTACTTATCTTGTCTTTACTTATCTTTTCTTTACTTATCTTTAATTATCTTGTCTTTGCTTATCTTTACTTGTCTTTACTTGTCCTATTAATGTACCAAAAAAAAGAAAATAATACCATGTGGCATACATTTATATGAAAGTAATCAATGCAGTGTGGTGAAGCAAAAGATGGAGTTACCTCAAAGATTGATCGTTTATTTTATTAAAGAACAACAGGTTATTCTTTCTATCTGTTACATCTATAGGTCCATTTAGTGGAACATCAGTGAGACATGCTAGTTCCTGCTCTCTGACATTTTAGGATGGTAAGACTCAGAAAAGTGAGTAACGTAAAAAAAAACCTTCAACCTTTGTTTCAATTCACAAGGAATCAAGACAATATTACTTTAAGGTTAATTTTTTTTTTTAATGTAACAAACAAGTTGTCCATAGGTTTACACACAACTAGTAAAATTTTATTTACTTACATACTCCATTACCAAGTTAGCTTTCTTAATAAATAATCATAACTTCTTTTCTCATGTCTCGGGTACATATTATATTTTGTGATTCTACACAAAAAGTGGTTTACACAAAATGATACAAAAATTTACACAAAATGATACAAAAACCAAAATGTCTTTATAACCACCATGAGCAAAAAGGAGAAACAATGAGCTATCACAAAAGATCACAAAAAATGCTCCCATCAGATACACAGAAAGAGCCCAGGCAAGACATCTGAGTCGAGACCTTAATGAGAAATCCAGAGAGAAGCTATAAAGTAATAAAATAACCCAAGAAGCAAAGCCACACTCAGTGAGCCAGCTGAAGATTTACTGAGACAATAACGAGATTAATTGCAGTTCTGCTTATAGTCAATTAGGGAAAGGATTTAACAGTTAGAGGAGGTTTTATAAGGCATCATTCATAATGTAAAGATTTATGTTCTGCACAAGCACCCTGATTGGAACAATATAGAAGGGAAGGGAGGGAGGAAGGAAGGAAGGAAGGAAGGAAGGAAGGAAGGAAGGAAGGAAGGAAAGGAGGGAGGGAGGGAGGGAGGGTGGGCAGGAAGAAGGAAGGAAAGAAGGAAAGCAGGGAGAGAAGGAAAGAAGCGAGGAAGGAAGGAAGGAAGGATGGAAGGAAGGAAGGAAAGGAGGGAGAGAAGGACAGGAGGGAGGGAGGGAGGAAGGGAGGGAGGGAGAGAAGGAAAGGAGGGAGGGAGGGGGGGAGGGAGGAAGGAAAGAAGGAAGGAAGGAAGGAAGGAAGCGAGGGAGGAAGAAATGGAGGGAGAGAGGGAGGGGATGAAGGAAGGCAATGAAGGAAAGAAGGAAGGAAGGAAGGAAGGAAGGAAGGAAGGAAGGAAGGATTTAGGGAGGGAGGGAAAAGGGAGGGTGAGAGAGAGGAGGAAGGAAGGAAGGAAGGAAGGAAGGAAGGAAGGAAGGAAAGCAGGAAAGGAGGGAGAGAAGGAAAGGAGGGAGGGAGGAAGGGAGGGAGGGAGGGAGGGAGGGAGAGAAGGAAAGGAGGGAGAGAAGGAAAGGAGGGAGGGAGGGAGGAAGAAAGGAAGGAAGGAAGGAAGGAAGGAAGGAAGGAAGGAAGGAAGGGAGAGAGGGAGGAAGAAATGGAGGGAGAAATGGAGGGAGAGAGGGGGGGTGAAGGAAGGCAATGAAGGAAAGAAGGAAGGAAGGAAGGAAGGAAGGAAGGAAGGAAGGAAGGAAGGAAGGAAGGAAGGAAGGAAGGATTTAGGGAGGGAGGGAAAAGGGAGGGTGAGAGGGGAGGGAGGGAAAAGGGAGGGTGAGAGAGGAGGGAGGACGAAAGGAAGGAAGGAAGGAAGGAAGGAAGGAAGGAAGGAAGGAAGGAAGGGTGGGAGGCTTGGGAAGGAAGGAAGGAAGGAAGGAAGGAAGGAAGGAAGGAAGGAAGGAAGGAAGGAAGGAAGGAAGGGAGAGAGAGTGAGAAAGAAAGGGAGGAAGACAGGGAGGAAAGAAGGAAGGGAGGATTGAAGAAGATTGAAGGAAGAAAATACCAAAATGCATGGCAAAAACCATGGAGCTGACTATGTTCTCTTACTGGGAATGATGTCATACTTTCTGAGCCAGTTCAGCTCGAAAAAAAAGGCAGACGTTCCCAAACTTCATCTACATTTCCACGTTATCATTCTTGTAGCTCTTAATGATTACTTACGTCTGCAATGTTTAGCCATCTTTATTTGACGTTCTGTATAAGGTTTGTATCCACTAGCTAGTCTATGATCCTGCTTGAGCACCATGGCAGAAAGGTGTGTGATTAAGCTAACGCATTTATGTGACAAATAAAACCTATATTTGAATATTTGATTTGTTTACATTGACTGATGAGGAAATTACAGTTAAATGTCACTGGAAATTGAGTCATCAGTGTCCCATCTCATGTACAAGATACACTGATTCACCAATTAGGGAGCTAGAGAGCGGATTGAGACACACCCACATTTAAGGGTTATATAGATTTAGATCGAAATATAAAATCTATAGCGAGATTTCTTTTCACTATTCCTCCAGTCACATACACATTCATACATAGCACGATGTAGTGAAGTAATTTTTAGGACTGTCCTTGATATAGAGAATAGAGAAAGTAAAAAAAATAAAATAAAAATAAGGTAAAGGAGTAAAAAATAAGACACAAATTAGACACAATAACGTAAAAGTAGAACATCTAGGAAAAATATGTTGAAAAATTCTAATAGAAAAACAAATATATATACAGTGAAAGAAAAATAGAGAGTCTGTACAAAATAGTTAGTCATCAAGTTCAGTAGAGAGACAGCCCTCATGTTTATTTTTATGAAAACGCAAGATAGCTGGTGAGTGTTTATTAGCAAGATTTTACACATTTTTCGGCAAGCTGATAGATAACCTAGCCTAGGATTTCAAAGATAATAACATTTCTGTGTTTGTTTGCTGAATTATTTTGACAGTTTCTTAAATGTGAGGAATCAATGCAACTCAATTTCATTTGTAGAGCATTTTTAACAACAAACACTGACACAAAGCAGCTTTACAGGAATACAAAAATGAAGAATAAATATTATACAGTGTAAAATCTAAGTTTATATTTATCCCTAATCAGCGTGCCAGAGGAGAGGCTGGTGAGGAAAAACTCTTTGAGACTATATAAGGAAGAAACCTTGACTCAAAAAGGGAAAGGAAGGAAAGGAGGGAAGGATTTAAGGAGGGAGAGAGGAAGGAAGAAAGGGAGGAAGGAAGGAATGGAGGAAGGAAGGAAGGGTGGGAGGCTTGGGAGGGAGGGAAGGAAGGAAGGAAGGAAGGAAGGAAGGAAGGAAGGAAGGAAGGAAGGAAGGGAGAGAAAGGGAGGAAAACAGGGAGGAAAGAAGGAAGGGAGGATAGAAGAAGAAAGGAACAAAGAAAATACCAAAATGCATGGCAAAAAGGAGGAAGGAGGGAAGGAAGGGAGGGAGGGAGGGAGGGAGGGAGGGAGGGAGGGAGGGGGGAAGAAGGAGGAAGGGAGGGAGGGAGGGAGGGAGGGAGGGGGGAAGAAGGAGGGAGGGAGGGAGGGAGGGAGGGGGGAAGAAGGAGGGAGGGAGGGAGGGGGGAAGAAGGAGGGAGGGAGGGGGGAAGAAGGAGGGAGGGAGGGAGGGAGGGGGGAAGAAGGAGGGAGGGAGGGAGGGGGGAAGAAGGAGGGAGGGAGGGAGGGAGGGAGGGAAGGTGGGAAGGAAGGAAGGAGGGAAGGGAGGAAGGGAGAAAGGGAGGAAGAAAGGAAGGGAGAGAGGGGGGAAGAAGGAAGGAAGGAAGGAAGGAAGGAAGGAAGGAAGGAAGGAAGGAAGGAAGGAAGGAAAGGAGGGAAAGATTTAGGGAGGGAGGGAAAAGGGAAGGTGAGAGAGAGGGGGAATTATTTTGACAGTTTCTTAAATGTGAGGAATCAATGCAACTCAATTTCATTTGTAGAGCATTTTTAACAACAAACACTGACACAAAGCAGCTTTACAGGAATACAAAAATGAAGAATAAATATTATACAGTGTAAAATCTAAGTTTATATTTATCCCTAATCAGCGTGCCAGAGGAGAGGCTGGTGAGGAAAAACTCTTTGAGACTATATAAGGAAGAAACCTTGACTCAAAAAGGGAAAGGAAGGAAAGGAGGGAAGGATTTAAGGAGGGACAGAGGAAGGAAGAAAGGGAGGAAGGAAGGAATGGAGGAAGGAAGGAAGGAAGGGTGGGAGGCTTGGAGGGAAGGAAGGAAGGAAGGAAGGAAGGAAGGAAGGAAGGAAGGAAGGAAGGAAGGAAGGAAGGAAGGAAGGAAGGGAGAGAAAGGGAGGAAAACAGGGAGGAAAGAAGGAAGGGAGGATAGAAGAAGAAAGGAACAAAGAAAATACCAAAATGCATGGCAAAAAGGAGGAAGGAGGCAAGGAAGGAAGGGAGGGAGGGAGGGAGGGAGGGAGGGAAGAAGGAGGGAGGGAGGGAGGAAGGGAGGGAGGGAGGGAAGGTGGGAAGGAAGGAAGGAGGGAAGGGAGAGAGGGAGGAAGAAAGGGAGGGAGAGAGGGGGGAAGAATGAAGGAAGGAAGGAAGGAAGGAAGGAAGGAAGGAAGGAAGGAAGGAAGGAAGGAAGGAAGGAAAGAAGGAAGGAAAGGAGGGAAGGATTTAGGGAGGGAGGGAAAAGGGAAGGTGAGAGAGAGGAGGAATTATTTTGACAGTTTCTTAAATGTGAGGAATCAATGCAACTCAATTTCATTTGTAGAGCATTTTTAACAGCAAACACTGACACAAAGCAGCTTTACAGGAATACAAAAATGAAGAATAAATATTATACAGTGTAAAATCTAAGTTTATATTTATCCCTAATCAGCGTGCCAGAGGAGAGGCTGGTGAGGAAAAACTCTTTGAGACTATATAAGGAAGAAACCTTGACTCAAAAAGGGAAAGGAAGGAAAGGAGGGAAGGATTTAAGGAGGGAGAGAGGAAGGAAGAAAGGGAGGAAGGAAGGAATGGAGGAAGGAAGGAAGGGTGGGAGGCTTGGGAGGGAAGGAAGGAAGGAAGGAAGGAAGGAAGGAAGGAAGGAAGGAAGGGAGAGAAAGGGAGGAAAACAGGGAGGAAAGAAGGAAGGGAGGATAGAAGAAGAAAGGAACGAAGAAAATACCAAAATGCATGGCAAAAAGGAGGAAGGAGGGAAGGAAGGAAGGGAGGGAGGGAAGAAGGAGGGAGGGAGGGAGGGAAGGTGGGAAGGAAGGAAGGAGGGAAGGGAGAAAGGGAGGAAGAAAGGAAGGGAGAGAGGGGGGAAGAATGAAGGAAGGAAGGAAGGAAGGAAGGAAGGAAGGAAGGAAGGAAGGAAGGAAGGAAGGAAGGAAGGAAGGAAGGAAAGGAGGGAAGGATTTAGGGAGGGAGGGAAAAGGGAAGGTGAGAGAGAGGAGGAATTATTTTGACAGTTTCTTAAATGTGAGGAATCAATGCAACTCAATTTCATTTGTAGAGCATTTTTAACAACAAACACTGACACAAAGCAGCTTTACAGGAATACAAAAATGAAGAATAAATATTATACAGTGTAAAATCTAAGTTTATATTTATCCCTAATCAGCGTGCCAGAGGAGAGGCTGGTGAGGAAAAACTCTTTGAGACTATATAAGGAAGAAACCTTGACTCAAAAAGGGAAAGGAAGGAAAGGAGGGAAGGATTTAAGGAGGGAGAGAGGAAGGAAGAAAGGGAGGAAGGAAGGAATGGAGGAAGGAAGGAAGGGTGGGAGGCTTGGGAGGGAGGGAAGGAAGGAAGGAAGGAAGGAAGGAAGGAAGGAAGGAAGGGAGAGAAAGGGAGGAAAAAAGGGAGGAAAGAAGGAAGGGAGGATAGAAGAAGAAAGGAACAAAGAAAATACCAAAATGCATGGCAAAAAGGAGGAAGGAGGGAAGGAAGGAAGGGAGGGAGGGAGGGGGGAAGAAGGAGGAAGGGAGGGAGGGAGGGAGGGAGGGAGGGGGGAAGAAGGAGGGAGGGAGGGAGGGAGGGAGGGAGGGGGGAAGAAGGAGGGAGGGAGGGGGGAAGAAGGAGGGAGGGAGGGAGGGAGGGGGGAAGAAGGAGGGAGGGAGGGAGGGGGGAAGAAGGAGGGAGGGAGGGAGGGAGGGAAGGTGGGAAGGAAGGAAGGAGGGAAGGGAGGAAGGGAGAAAGGGAGGAAGAAAGGAAGGGAGAGAGGGGGGAAGAAGGAAGGAAGGAAGGAAGGAAGGAAGGAAGGAAGGAAGGAAGGAAGGAAGGAAAGGAGGGAAAGATTTAGGGAGGGAGGGAAAAGGGAAGGTGAGAGAGAGGGGGAATTATTTTGACAGTTTCTTAAATGTGAGGAATCAATGCAACTCAATTTCATTTGTAGAGCATTTTTAACAACAAACACTGACACAAAGCAGCTTTACAGGAATACAAAAATGAAGAATAAATATTATACAGTGTAAAATCTAAGTTTATATTTATCCCTAATCAGCGTGCCAGAGGAGAGGCTGGTGAGGAAAAACTCTTTGAGACTATATAAGGAAGAAACCTTGACTCAAAAAGGGAAAGGAAGGAAAGGAGGGAAGGATTTAAGGAGGGAGAGAGGAAGGAAGAAAGGGAGGAAGGAAGGAATGGAGGAAGGAAGGAAGGAAGGAAGGAAGGGTGGGAGGCTTGGAGGGAAGGAAGGAAGGAAGGAAGGAAGGAAGGAAGGAAGGAAGGAAGGAAGGAAGGAAGGAAGGAAGGGAGAGAAAGGGAGGAAAACAGGGAGGAAAGAAGGAAGGGAGGATAGAAGAAGAAAGGAACAAAGAAAATACCAAAATGCATGGCAAAAAGGAGGAAGGAGGCAAGGAAGGAAGGGAGGGAGGGAGGGAGGGAGGGAAGAAGGAGGGAGGGAGGGAGGGAGGAAGGGAGGGAGGGAGGGAAGGTGGGAAGGAAGGAAGGAGGGAAGGGAGAGAGGGAGGAAGAAAGGGAGGGAGAGAGGGGGGAAGAATGAAGGAAGGAAGGAAGGAAGGAAGGAAGGAAGGAAGGAAGGAAGGAAGGAAGGAAGGAAGGAAGGAAGGAAAGAAGGAAGGAAAGGAGGGAAGGATTTAGGGAGGGAGGGAAAAGGGAAGGTGAGAGAGAGGAGGAATTATTTTGACAGTTTCTTAAATGTGAGGAATCAATGCAACTCAATTTCATTTGTAGAGCATTTTTAACAGCAAACACTGACACAAAGCAGCTTTACAGGAATACAAAAATGAAGAATAAATATTATACAGTGTAAAATCTAAGTTTATATTTATCCCTAATCAGCGTGCCAGAGGAGAGGCTGGTGAGGAAAAACTCTTTGAGACTATATAAGGAAGAAACCTTGACTCAAAAAGGGAAAGGAAGGAAAGGAGGGAAGGATTTAAGGAGGGAGAGAGGAAGGAAGAAAGGGAGGAAGGAAGGAATGGAGGAAGGAAGGAAGGGTGGGAGGCTTGGGAGGGAGGGAAGGAAGGAAGGAAGGAAGGAAGGAAGGAAGGAAGGAAGGAAGGAAGGGAGAGAAAGGGAGGAAAACAGGGAGGAAAGAAGGAAGGGAGGATAGAAGAAGAAAGGAACGAAGAAAATACCAAAATGCATGGCAAAAAGGAGGAAGGAGGGAAGGAAGGAAGGGAGGGAGGGAAGAAGGAGGGAGGGAGGGAGGGAAGGTGGGAAGGAAGGAAGGAGGGAAGGGAGAAAGGGAGGAAGAAAGGAAGGGAGAGAGGGGGGAAGAATGAAGGAAGGAAGGAAGGAAGGAAGGAAGGAAGGAAGGAAGGAAGGAAGGAAGGAAGGAAGGAAGGAAAGGAGGGAAGGATTTAGGGAGGGAGGGAAAAGGGAAGGTGAGAGAGAGGAGGAATTATTTTGACAGTTTCTTAAATGTGAGGAATCAATGCAACTCAATTTCATTTGTAGAGCATTTTTAACAGCAAACACTGACACAAAGCAGCTTTACAGGAATACAAAAATGAAGAATAAATATTATACAGTGTAAAATCTAAGTTTATATTTATCCCTAATCAGCGTGCCAGAGGAGAGGCTGGTGAGGAAAAACTCTTTGAGACTATATAAGGAAGAAACCTTGACTCAAAAAGGGAAACCGTTCTCATCCGGGAGACACCAAATAGTGCGATTGTAAATAATTTCCTTTCTTTAAACATCCACTATATAGAGAAATGCATTCTTAGGAGCAGATTATGAGCATGGGTGCTGATGGGTTTTTCCAACACACTGACACACACACACACACACACACATGTATAAACTGTAATGCTATTGCAAACTGAATGTCAGCCTCACTTTTCTATACATTAAAAACACACATGAATATCTGAAGCTAAAAATATTCCTTCACTGACATTCATGAAAGCAACCTGCAGGACTCACAATGCCCCGGTTTGACAGAAGGATCTGCTGTGTTCAGATACGTCTCCAAACATCTGCTAGCCTGTAGAGGACAAGCCATCTTCCATGCTAACCCTCACAAAGACAGGAGTATCCACACACTACACACTCAGATATACAAACACGTCGCAGCAGGAGCCAGCGGATGAACAGCTGCCCAGAGCCCCAGCTCCTGCTCACAGAGATAATAATGAAGGATCAACCGGCTTCCAGGAAGCACACAAGCTTTTTATACAGAGGTCACAGAGACACAAACACAGCTCCAGGAACTGTGAGATGAAAAATTACAGAAACAATTATTATCTATAAAAATTACAGAAACAATTATTATCTATAAAAATTAAAGAAACAATTATTATCTATATACAAAGAAAATTTTAATGTGAAAAAATAAGAAATTTTATTTATTTATTTAATTTTTTGTTTGTTTGTAATATATCAAAAGATAATATAATACGATATAATATATAAATGACAATAATTATATTTAAAAAAGAATACAATTTATAAAGTAAACATAATAAATATTTTTATAAAATATGCTTGACAAGGTGTCGAATTAATAATCCATTCATGTAAATATAAAATATAAAAAACTTTTTTTAATTACTAGATACATGCAAATTCCAAATAAGTTGTCCTGGAAATTATAAATTAGTTTTACCATCAAAAACAAAAGCCCTAGGATTAAACTAAGCTTAAGTTTCTTAAAGCTTTCAAGGACTGGGTCAATCTCCAGGGTTAAAGGTTCAATTCCTACCTCCTATCTGTGTGTTGTCCCTGTGCTTCGGGGGTTTACTCAGAGTACAATGCTTCCTCCCTCAATCCAAAGACATGTGTTGTAGGCTGATTGACGTCTGTGCGTTATGAGCGAGTGTGAGTGTGTGTGATTGTGTCCTAGTGATGGGTTGGCATCCTACCCTTAGTGTCCCCTGCCTTGTCCCCCAGGTCCTCTGGGATAGACTTCCTTGTGTAAGATAAGCGCTGTAAGAAAAGTGCTACAGAAAATGGATGGAATCAATTAAATCCCGAAACATGTTCGGTGTCAAGAACCAAAATTTATGAATATCTGAATGTCAGAATATCAACCTGGGAGTTCATGGAGTAAAATAGTCCATCTTTCTGCTGTCCTGCACAAGCAGCTGTAAGCTAGACGGAAAGAGATGATTTTTTATTTATTTTTTTAAAGCAATCGGTAGAAGCTATTTGAACATGCAGCTCACATGCGCTATACCTCAGGCAAAATTTAAGAGGTTCAATGTGTCAAAGCTGATATCCTCAGTGACTCCTGAGCCCCAAAACGCTGCTTCCAGCCCATCAGCAACCTCCAGATAAATCTGCCCTTTCTACAAGCTTTGAAATTGGACTTCTTCTTACCTCTATGACAAATGACTATAATTTCTTTCTGCACAAGTACAGTGTTACAGATCTGAATACAGACTTCTTGAGATGGTCACAAAGCTGCCTGTAGTAAAAAATTAAATAAAATAAAATAACAGCTCATGTATCACTAAAACACTTGAAATCTGTAATTACTGATTAAGTAATTTGAGTTTCAGGAACAGCTTGAAACACAGATTAAAAAAGAAACAACAGGCGATAAACAAGCAGGAATTGAACAAAAGCACTCGCTGGCAAAGTGGCAAGCGAGTCCATCCAGCCCCATGTGATTTGTTCATTTCTGCTCGATTCAACAAGCTACAAAACAACAGAGCAAGGACAAAACCCAGAGGTTAAACCCAGACGCTGGACAGTAATCATCACAGTAGATGTTTAATAGTGTGATGTC
Organism: Hemibagrus guttatus; assembly: GCA_033459395.1. NCBI lineage: Eukaryota > Metazoa > Chordata > Actinopteri > Siluriformes > Bagridae > Hemibagrus > Hemibagrus guttatus. The sequence continues at coordinate 21,077,863 of JAUCMX010000011.1, forward strand.
ATGTTTCCTGAAGCTGAGCCAGGCCTGATTTAGCTCAGGCTGCACCGGTCATCGTAGGAGACGAGGCAGAAGCAGAGCTCATGAGCTATCCGGACGATCGTCAATAAAAAACGGAACGATGCAGAGCTTTTAAAATGTTTAAATTGATAAAAGAGAAAGCATAACACTCGAAGAATGGAAATATTAATCTGAAAGCATGTATTATACTGCAGCAAAAAGATTCTATTTCTGATATTATTAGATAAGTGTGATGCATTTTCATGAACAGCTACAACAATATGTATAGTATAATGCCTTATGAATGCAGTGTAACATGATATAATAGTTCCTGCACGATTTTGTGGAGTTTTTTTGTAATCGTTGTGGCCTAAAACGCTTGATTTTGTGGCTGTTTTCAAAATTTGTGATGCAATTTGTGGAGTGTTTTGTGCATTTTTCAGGGGAAAACTACATGAATGGGTGAAATTGTAAACTCCTACCAGTGCAAACACATAAGTAATGACTTTCTACGATAGCTGTCCTCATGTTTGACCCATGTGAATGGAAGAGAGCTTTAGCAGAACGTGTGTTGTGAAAAATTCTAAGCTCTTTGGAATTTCGTGGCTTGATTTCTCGTTAAAATCCAGATCACAGATCATAAAATCCAACAATCCTTTAATTAAGGTCCCACATAAAACATGAGTGGATTGACCTAAAGAAAACAAAGAGGCTTAAATCGTAGATTCTGTTACACATATACCCTCACTGGCCTCTTTAATAGAAACACCTGCTCATTTATTCAGTTAATTAATTAGCACAATGAATAAAATAATGAGTTTACAGGTCAAGAGTTTAAGCTAATGTGTATATTATGAGAGGGAGGGAAATGTGATCTCAGTGACTTGGCGTGGTTT
>JAUCMX010000011.1:21083755-21128755 GCA_033459395.1 Hemibagrus guttatus
AGTGGACTTTGCTAAGAGGATGGACATGGGTGTGGTTAACACTTATTTTCAGAAGAGGGAGGAGCATAGAGTGACTTACAAGAGTGGAGGTAGGAGAACACAGGTAGACTACATTCTATGTAGAAGAGGCAATCTGAAAGAGATTAGTGACTGTAAAGTGGTAGTGGGAGAGAGTGTAGCCAGACAGCATAGGATGGTGGTGTGTAGGATGACTTTGATGGTCTGTAAGACGAAGAGGTCAAAGATAGAGAAGAAAACCAAGTGGTGGAAGCTGAAAAAGGAGGAATGTTGTGAGGAATTTAGACAGAAGTTGAGGCAGGCTCTGGGTGGTCAGGTAGTGCTGCCAGATGACTGGGAAACTACAGCAGAAGTGATCAGGGAGACAGGGAGAAAGGTGCTGGGTGTGTCATCTGGAAGGAGGAAAGAAGATAAGGAGACTTGGTGGTGGAATGAGGAAGTTCAGGATAGTATCCAGAGGAAGAGGTTAGCCAAGAAGAAGTGGGACATGGACAGGACTGAAGAGAATAGACAGGAATACAAGGAGTTACAGCGCAGAGTGAAGAGGGAGGTGTCTAAGGCCAAGCAGAAGGCATATGACGAGCTGTACACTAGGTTAGACACTAGAGAAGGAGAGAAGGACTTGTACAGGTTAGCTAGGCAGAGGGATCGAGATGGGAAGGATGTGCAGCAAGTTAGAGTTATTAAGGATAGAGATGGAAGGGTGCTCACAAGTGAGGAGAGTGTACAGAGGAGATGGAAGGAGTACTTTGAGGAGCTGATGAATGAGGAAAATGAGAGGGAAAAAAGAGTAGAAGGGGTGAACTCTGTGGAACAGAAAGTAGATAAGATTAGAAAGGATGAAGTCAGGAAGGCTTTGAAGAGGATGAAAAGTGGGAAGGCAGTTGGTCCTGATGACATTCCGGTGGAGGTCTGGAAGTGTCTGGGAGAGGCAGCAGTGGAATTTTTAGCTAATTTGTTCAACAGGGTTTTAGAGAGTGAGAGGATGCCTGAGGAATGGAGAAGAAGTGTGTTAGTGCCGATCTTTAAGAATAAGGGTGACGTGCAGAGTTGCAGTAACTATAGGGGGATAAAGTTGATGAGCCATACAATGAAGGTATGGGAAAGAGTAGTGGAAGCTAGGTTAAGGAAGGTAGTGGACATTTGTGAGCAGCAGTATGGCTTCATGCCCAGAAAGAGCACAACGGATGCAATTTTTGCTCTGAGGATTTTGATGGAGAAGTATAGGGATGGTCAGAAGGAGTTGCACTGTGTGTTTGTAGACTTGGAGAAAGCATATGACAGGGTGCCAAGAGAAGAGCTGTGGTACTGTATGAGGAAGTCAGGAGTAGCGGAGAAGTATGTCAGAGTGGTGCAGGACATGTATGAGAGGAGCAGGACAGTGGTGAGGTGTGCTGTAGGTCAGACAGAGGAGTTCAATGTGGAGGTGGGACTGCATCAGGGATCGGCTCTGAGCCCCTTCCTGTTTGCTATAGTGATGGACCAGTTGTCAGAGGAGGTCAGACAGGAGTCTCCTTGGACAATGATGTTTGCAGATGACATTGTGATCTGTAGTGAGAGCAGGGAGCAGGTGGAGGAAAACCTGGAGAGGTGGAGGTTTGCGCTGGAGAGAAGAGGAATGAAGGTCAGTCGTAGTAAGACTGAGTACATGTGTGTGAATGAAAGGGAGGGAAGTGGAACAGTAAGGTTACAGGGTGAAGAGGTGAAGAAGGTACAGGAGTTTAAGTACTTGGGGTCAACAGTCCAGAGTAATGGAGAGTGTGGGAAAGAGGTAAAGAAGCGAGTGCAGGCAGGTTGGAATGGGTGGAGAAAGGTGTCGGGAGTTCTGTGTGATCAGAAAATATCAGCGAGAATCAAGGGGAAGGTGTACAGGACAGTGGTGAGACCGGCCATGCTGTATGGTTTAGAGACAGTGTCACTGAGGAAGAGACAGGAGTCAGAGCTAGAGGTAGCAGAGCTGAAGATGTTGAGGTTCTCTTTGGGAGTGACAAGATTGGACAGGATTAGGAATGAGTACATCAGAGGGACAGCTCATGTTGGACGTTTGGGGGACAAGGTTAGGGAGGCCAGATTAAGATGGTTTGGACATGTTCAGAGGAGGGAGAGTGAGTATATTGGTAGGAGAATGTTGGACATGGGGCTGCCAGGCAGGAGGCAAAGAGGAAGGCCAAAGAGGAGGTATATGGATGTAATAAATGAGGATATGAAGCTAGTGGGTGCAAGTGTTGAGGATGCAGAAGATAGGGATAGGTGGAGAGAGATGATTCGCTGTGGCGACCCCTGAAGGGAAAAGCCGAAAGAAGAAGAAGAAGAAGACTGTCAGAGCTGCTGTTCTAGAAAATTCTTCAACACCGTCTGACCAATCAGATTCGAGAATTTAACAGCGGCGGTGTTATAAGCTGAATTAGTTATCCATCAACGAATTTAAAAACCGCCTGTCATAATAATGTCTGGTAAACAGTAATAGTACATCATTCACCTTACAGATCTCTAAATAATGATGGAAATCTACCCTCAGCACTGGCACTGCAGGGTACTATTCCCATTATTTCAGCTCCATTAAGTTACTTTTATGCCACTGTAATACGTTTCATCTGCAGGAGATTGAAATATTCAGAATATTGCAGAGCAATAAATAAAACATTTGCAGGATGGATTACATTAACCTTTATCAAAGACGGGCCTTAGGAGAAACGCTCAGAATGAGCATCAGCGCAACCGTATTTCAGCTTGACCAGATACCGGAGCTGAGGCTGGCGAACAACGAGAAAGGCACAAAGAATTCAAATGAGAACAAATGACAGGTAAATTGAGGCGAGTGAAATCACAGAAGCAGCGTCCCGCTGACATGCTAATCACTTTGGGAAAATGTGAATATATTTGCATTAAAAGAAGTGAGAAAAGAAAACGTGGACTACGAAACAGAAGTGGTGTGTTTCTCATACGCTGGCGTGGATTGAAAGGCAGGGATTTTTGCTCACATGTTTAATGAACTATGAACATATCCATATCAGTCCATCCGGGACTTCTTGGAAATTTGGGATTTTTTTTTTTTTTTTTTGTAACCTCAGAAATGAACACAAAATCGATCAAACTCTAAAATATTCTATTCTGAGTATCCTGGAATTGTTTTTTAATAAAACAGCTTTTACGCATATTTGGGCCGAGACGTGACGTGACGTGTGACATCATCACAACATGCACTCAGCCCTCTTCCGTTCACATGCATGAAACATGAGAAATATCTTCACTGGTTAAAGGAAGAATCCTGTGTTTGCAGATTCACCAATTTGAGTCCATTCATTCATTGTCTACCGCTTATCCGATCTATTCTCGGGTCACGGGGAGCCTGTGCCATTCAGGCGTCATTGGGCATCAAGGCAGGATACACCCTGGACGGAGTGCCAACCCATCGCAGGGCACACACACACTCTCAGTCACTCACGCAATCACACACTATGGACAATTTAGAGATGCCAATCAACCTACAATGCATGACTTTGGACCGGGGGAGGAAACCGGAGCACCCGGAGGAAACCCCTGAGGCACGGGGAGAACAATTTGAGTTCAGTTCCAGAAAAAAAATTAAATTATTAATAAAATCCCCAGTTTGCCTCACTTTTTTTTTTTTTGTCCACAACAATCACAACTTTGAGCATGGAAATCCTTTAAGGACTGACATATCATGTTAGAATGTATTCTACTGTACATAAGGCACTATACTAATAAATACTAATTATAATCGTATTTATATTGTTATAGGTTATAGCTATTGCTGAAAATACATATACTAGTATTAGTAATCGCTGTAATAGTAATAATTATTAAAATGCTAATAGTAATAATATACTAGTGTGGCTACATTCTCACATTGCACCATGCTTCATCTGATCTACTAGTTCTGCTTGACTGGTCCCTCCATCTCTCAGGGTAAGAGGTAGGTTATATATCAAGACTCTTCTCTGTTCTGGCTCTGAGGTGGTGGAATGAACTTCCCCTAGTCCACTGTCCGTCTTCAAACGACGGATGAAGACCTACCTCTTCCTGAAACCCTTAAACTAGCTCTTATTTTCCCTGTTTATTTTAAGTGTTGTTTTATGCATTAATGGTATCCTAAATCTGTGGCCTATTAAACCAGTGGTAATGGATTCACTGACAGAGACCTCAAAGCACTTTTGTACGTCACTCTGGATAAGGACGTCTGCCAAATGCCAGAAATGTAAATGTAAAACAGATACCATGAAATATTGTGGTATGGCGTCTCAATAAGAGATATTTTAATAACAGCGTTTAATAACAACAAAACTATAAAGAAATGATTGTGCAACAAAGTTGTTTTATTTCAGTATGCAAATTTTTTGTCTATTTAATTGCTTTATAAAAACCATTATACGAACATCAGCAATCAAATATTAATTATTATATCTATCTTTTTTTTTAAGGTGGCTCAATTCATCTATAGAGAGTGACGGGACTTGTAGAGCAATTTGAAATCTTACATTATTTCTAAGGAGGTCACATGGCAGCTGGATGAAAGACACATAGTGGCATCAAATAGCTCTCTCATGCTCTCTCTCTCTCTCTCTCTCTCTCTCTCTCTCTCTCTCTCTAGGAGAAAAGAGCACAATATCTCTTTGCAGTCACATTGCCAGAGGCCACATTCGCAGGAACCCCTCGAGTTCAAAGGATAACACGCTGGCAGCATCTCCAGCTCGGCTCTGACAGGAAAATCCAGCCATGAGCCTCTCTGTGACTCAAGCCTCCGTTCACACGTGCACTTTTATACGAAAGGTTTGTGACCGCGGCTAATTTGGCAGGGGTTAAGTAAAAGATTGGCACATCAATCGACTGAGATGAGACCCATGTCTGAACAAATCCAATACGTTACCAAGAAAAGACGTGATGTCCCGGATTAAATCAAACTGCTAGCACGGTGACGCAACGACGGGAGAAAACAAAACGAAAAAATCAACGCGACATGAACACGGCTGGAAATCCGAGGAATTCAAATGAGAAATTAATTCCGAAAACACTGAAAGATTTTCTATTTCTAAACAATTCATTTTTGAACAATTATCCTAAACTAACCATGTTAGCAAAGCAAAATTAAGCACTTTCCATTATCAACACAACGAACAATGTTAACTGGCTAATAAATGCTCTTTGAGTAGCTTCACTAGCTTGCTAAGTTTGTTACCTAGCTACAATTGTTAGCTCATTAATTCATTTGTGTTTCTAGCTACAGTTAGCGATCAAACTATAGCAAAAAAGCTGCTTACATTTACTTTAAATCTGTAGCAGCTATTAGATATATTAACACATAAAGACTGTAAGGAAATCATTACTGAGTATTAATTTCATTTAATTTAATTTATTAAAGTTTAAAGACTCCAATGGAGCTGGAGTCTCTGGTTGAGGTGTCTGAAAGGAGAATGCTGAGGAAACGTCTCCGTATCCTTGACAACGCATCACACCCCCTGCATGCGACACTGGAGTCGTACCGGAGAACGTTCTGCCGTAGACTGAGACCACCCAAGACAACCACAGGATGCCACAGAAGGTCTTTCCTACCAGTGGCCAACAAAGTCTATAGCTCCTCCCCTTTCAGTAGGGAGTGGAGCTGACTTCCTGAGCTGTGAATGGAAGAGGCTGAAAGAGTGTTGTGATGATGTCACGTGACGTGCCTCGGCCCAAATCTGCGAAACCTTTTGCGGTCATTTTGAAAAATTGTGAGCTCCTCGATTTTCAAATCGTGAAGTCTCCTAAGGACTTCATGCCGTTCTCACTATTCTTAGACCCTGACCTATTTGCATTAGCATGAGGATATGTTTTGGATGCAGATCACAGCGCAGTTTGATCTGTAAGTCAGTCTGGACAAGACGATCTGCCAAATGATGTCAGTGAAAATGTAAATATGTCACCAGGTGTGGATGTGTGAGGAGGACATTCAAAGATTATCTATTATAATTACATCCATCCACTGTGCAGGTTCTGCAGGTCTGTGTGTATCCATGTGTGTAAAAGTAGCTGACTGGTGTAATTGTGATGAGGGAGAGAGACAGAACTATAGAGTATTAGTGTGTGTGTGTGCGTGTGTGTGTGTGAGAGAGAGAGAGAGAGAGAGACAGACAGGAAAACAGTGGGAGAGAGACAGCGAGAGAGAGAGAGAGTGATGCAGACAGACAGTGGGAGAGACAGACAAACCGACATGCAGATAGACAGGCAGTGAGAGAGAGGGACAGAGAGAGAGAAAGAGAGAGAGAGACAGATAGACAGATAAACAGACAGGGAGGGTGGGAGGGAGAGAAAGAGGGAGAGCGAGAGAGAGAGAGAGAGAGAGAGAGAGAGAGAGAGAGAGAGAGAGAGAGAGAGAAACAGAGAGAGAAAGACAGACAGTGGGAGTGAGAAAGAGAGAGACAGACAGACAGACAGTGGAAGTGAGGGAGAGGGAGAGAGAGAGAGAGAGAGAGAGAAAGTGAGAGATGCAGAAAGATGTTTGTAATAAAGTATTGATGCTTGTAATTCATCAATGTTGACAGGATGATAGTTATATTGGGTAAGACGCCATGCAGCATGATAACGCTTTCTTTATCTATAAAAATAAAAATGTCACTAGGTCTCCCACAGTCACACACACACACACACACACACACACACACACACACACACAATGCTTTTTTTTTAAGCTTATCAGCCCTAAATATCACTCGTAAGATGTGGAGTGAGTCGAATGGATTCTTGATAACTGGAATGACATGAAGACTTAATAAACATCGCATTTATTTTATCTCAGTCAAATGCCTAACATCTGAAAAACCAGCAGCAGCTACATTTCCAAGACGGAAAGATCTGGAACAAAGGTCGGTCCTGAACATTCTGAAACACGGCTAGCTAATTAGCTAAATGTTCATAATTATTTTTTAAAGCTTTTTCCACTCAGCTTTTATATGAACTTTGGAAATGCAAATTTATAAAATGGAATGGAAAAGCCTGAAATGGAGCAAGAAAAAATGTCTAAATCATCATGGGCATCACTTCCTAGTACAATTCTGCTTTCAAATTCCAAGATGGCCGCCTCCATGGCATTTCAGCATTTAGCTAAAGTTTTGCTCATGTTTACAGAGACCATTAAGTCCAACTGTGTTTTAAAATACAACAGCAAATCTCTTATATAGTGTGAGGAGGATGTTTCTGGAAGAAAAAATAAACATTTAGATGAGAAAGCCCTCTCCACTGCTTGTTAGCAACATTAGCTTATTTACAGCTAGCGTTATTGCTGAAATATCAAGCAGAGCATTGTTTGCATGATATTTTCTGAAAAGCACCTGCTATTTACTTCATAAGTCTGAATCATCCCTGTGATCATCAGGAATTTAGGAGTAAACAGAGGAAATCCCTGAAGCCCAGGAAGAACATACAAACACCCCCAATCCCAGAGTTTTCAGGTAAACCGATAAGCTTGGGTGAAAAATGTCACATGGAAGTATATTACATTGGAAACTTGGAATATGAATTTAATTCGTTCTGGAGGTGAGTTAGGTGAAAATGTGTATTGCGAAACAAATTTTCCCATAAGAAATAATGTAAAAGCAGATAATCCGTTCCAGCCGTCCAAAAATATGACCAATATGACCAATACGAAGCGTATGTAAACTGGATGGCTGATTACAAAGAACTGACCCAAGCCAAGCATTCCATGTCAAGGTTCCTCACAGGAAGTCATGCCACCAAGCTTGGGCTAAAAATAGAACAGACCACCCACGCCACCGATCTGTCAACAAAAAAACACCCGAAAAATCACCTAGCTTTTGAATGCATGCCGAAGGCAACACTGGTATCGTGGGTTGACTCTTTCACAACAGCTTTCGCTGACTGGAAAAAATTCATAAAATCGCTTTGGTTGGCTTTCCACTGTTTTGAAGGGCTCCTGGATGTATGCACAATTTAGCCGGTTCGGTTCGTTCATATGCCAAAAATGCTTCATATGCTGATGCTAATTTCTTTCAAAATTTGATATTCTTAAGGCGAAAATTCGTAAAGGAGGGCATTCGTATGCCGAGGTTCCACTGTATTGGGGAAAAAAAAGAAAAAGGTTTAGTCAAAACCTTCTTTTTTTGCCGTTTCCTAGAATTAGCCAGACAGTTTTTCCCACACACCACACGTACAGCGTAGACGTGCTGTGAATGATGAACCTGATGGTCTTTCAGCCATTCATCATACATCGATCCAGGAAACAACACAGCCAATCTGAGTGCCAAGAGGGAAAGGTGCTTTAAATTGGATCACACCAGTGTGCTGAAACACAGAATCAGACATCAAATGTTTTGTTTTGTTTTTAAATAATGTAGCCATGAAGTCAATATGGAGGTCTGCTGGGTCACAGGTAAACGGCTAGATAAGAAAAATAAATGCTTCAGAAGAGGAGATCAATAAACTTAATAATATGGAGGTCAGAATTAAAAGCATGGATCGAAAGATCGTTTAGGTATATAGAGGGCTCTCAATGCCTTTATATGAAGAAGAGAGAGAGAGAGAGAGAGAGAGAGAGAGAGAGAGAGAAGAGAATGCCAGAGAACATCCTACACACAGAACAGAGGCATGCTAATGGCCGATGGGGGATGGTGGCATTGCTGTTACAGCTCCTGATGGTGGCACAGACAAAAAGCTCCCTTCAATCACCATCGTGATGAGCAGAACAGGAAAAAAAATGCTTACAAAAAAGCAGACAGGTGGTGGTGTCATGCGTGAACAAGGTGTTGGGATGCTGCCCGATCCGGCTTGGCATCCTGCTGAACATGAGGGGTGTGCAGTATCCCGAGGGCTGATACACGCAAAGACTTCTCATGCTCGCTGTTGAACACAGTGCCATTACTCGTGACGATCTCTTAATCACACTAAAGCTGGTTTTAAACCGGGACCAAAAAAAAACAAAAAACATTCCTTTCCAGCCACGGTTCAAGCTTGTGTAAGTCTATTTTGTGCATGCAGGGTTGCAAAATGGTAGGCTCATCAGCTTTGTGTTTTTATTACTGTCTTTCAGTACCAACATTAAACGGCAAAGAAAAAGAACAAGAACATGCATAAAGAAGTGGAATTGAATTATGGCAGCAATGTGTAGTGCTATGTTTCCTCTAAAGATGTCAGTAGATGAGCTACATAATAAATTGATCAAAAACACGATATTTAACAAAGATATACAGTGGAGATTGTTTATATAACGTTTATGGAAGGAGTCTTCAAGTGTCAGCACTAAAGTTTTCAAGACAGAGTAGCTTGTTTTTTTCCTCTGTAACTGTAATGTGACATGCTTTGTTGCTGTAATGTGACATCTCATACCTGTTGTATGAAACATTACATGCAATTATAAACTGGATTTTTTTTTAAAAACGATGCCATTAACGATGGAGTTGTGACCGTCAGAAGAGAGCAAAAGAAAATGATGGAGGCACGAAAATGTGTTCAAAAAATGAATTCGAAAATGTGTGTGAAGTTCAACAACGATGTGTGCGATGTGTGTTTGGAAAAGTTTTGCCAGAAAACATCTTGATGATCCCCAAGACCTTTGGGAAAATACTCTGTGGACTGACGAGACAAAAATTGAACTTTTTGGAAGGTCTGTGTCCCATTATGTCTGGCGTAAGAGTAACATCACACCAACAGTAAAATATGGTGGTGGTAGTGTGATGGTCTGGGGCTGTTTTGCTGCTTCAGGACCTAGAAGACTTGCTGTGATAAATGGAACCATGAATTCTGCTGTCTACCAAAAAATCCTGAAGGAGAATGTCCGGCCATCTGTTTGTGACCTCAAGCTGAAGCGAACTTGGGTTCTGCAGCAGGACAATGATCCAAAACACACCAGCAAGTCCACCTCTGAATGGCTGAAGAAAACAAAATGAAGACTTTGGAGCGTCCTAGTCAAAGTCCTGACCTCAATCCGATTGAGATGCTGTGGCATGACCTTAAAAAGGTGGTTCATGCTCGAAAACCCTCCAATGTGGCTGAATTACAACAATTCTGCAAAGATGAGTGGGCCAAAATTCCTCCACAGCGCTGTAACAGACTCATTGCAAGTTATGGAAAACACTTGATTGCAGTTGTTGCTGCTAAGGGTGGACCAACCAGTTATTAGGCTTAGGGGGCAAACACTTTTTCACACAGGGCCATGTAGTTTTGGATTTTGTTTTCCCTTAATAATAAAAACCTTCATTTAAAAACTGCATGATGTGTTTACTTGTGTTATCTTTGACTAATATTTAAATGTGTTTGATTATCTGAAACATTAAAGTGTGACACACATGCAAAAAAATAAGAAATCAGGACAACACTTTTTCACACCACTGTAAATATATCAATATCAATAACAACATTAAATCAATACAAATCTGAGCATAGCTCTAGAGCACTGTTCTCAAAAGGGATCTCTACCTATCATGGATGGCTTGGTTAATTCCCAGGGGTTTGTTTATAACTTGTGCCACGTGCCTTTGTTTATGTTTTGTGTTTGCCCAGCCCAATCTTTTGCCTGTTCCCACCTCTGCACACCTGTCCCTCTTGTTTCACAAATTGCCTCCCCAATTTATACCGGTTGTCTTGCGTGTGTTGTTTGCTGAGTCCTTGTGATCGTGTGCTGTTTGTTGTTTTATGTCATTGGTTTTTGTATCTTCTTCTTCCGTATTTTAGTTCCTAGTTCTACTCTAATGTTTTCCAATGTCTGTTCATTTTGTTATTTTATAATAAACCCCTGTCTGACGTCTATCCCCAGATTTTTCCCCCGCCTGGCACCCCAGGTCCTTACACTGCCAGGCTTTAAACCAGCTCTCCCACTCCACCTAAAGTCCAAATGTTGGTGAGTTCAGGAAAAAATCCCAAGTGTGAAAACACTGTATGAGATGAGCCTAATAGATCTTTGCAGACAGCATGGAGATCCTTTAATGAAAAGAAAGCCCTGTAATTAAAGAGAATCAGTACATTCTGCTTATATCATTAATCAGCATGATCAGGCAACATGTGGAAAATCTTTCACAACTGCCCCATATTTAATGGCATCCTACGATGTGGTCCGGTTGGTGGTTTTTAGATACGTGTTGTAGGAGCACACTGAAATATTAATTAAAAAATGTACACTGACAAAACCACTAATTTCAAATCCTAAACAAATTATTACAGCGAAATCTGGTCAGATATCCCACAGTGTAACTTCTCACTTAAGACTAGAGAGCTCTTCATAATCTGGTGTATGTACTGAGAGAATCACACCATAATTCATGTTCTAGACTATACGTCATCACCTTTCAAAACAGGAAAAAAAAAAAAAAAAAGATCCGATACGTATTTCTGATCTTAATGACAAGATGGAGTATGTAGCATGAGGAGGTCCATTTCTGATGGATGAATGTGTGGGTCTCCATGGTAATGGCCATCTGTGCTCTATCCAGGGGTCTCTTCTCACTGGGTGGTGGATTAGCAGGCAGCGAATGGCTTCATCACATGTTCTAGCCAAGCACCAGGCCTAGACACGAGCAGCTTGTAGGCTTTTACTGATTCCTGAGCTGTAAGTGAACATCAAGGAATCAATGTGAATTCTTACACACAACAGAATGTAAGGAAGTAACAGAATCGATCCAAGTATTGCAAATTCCTAAGAATTTTTTAATAGTCAACTGATATCCTTTCAGAAAAGGCTCCATGTATAATATCTTTACTAGGACAGAGCCATTAACCAAAGAGTGCTATGAGAATATGGTGTCCTTGTGTAAATAATATGATGACATCAAACAAACAAAAGAAAAAGTTTTATTCCTTTCAAAGTCAACAGGTCTCCCTAACAGAGATCATTTTCTTAGAAAGAAATCCTTGTGGTTTATAATTATGGTTCATGTGAAGAGCATTTACACCTGAGATCCCTAGTGGAACAGTTGTGTAAATATTTACCAAGTTGTCATAAGGCCATTAGTTCAAATCAGTCTGTTAGGACTGTCACCTGTTCATGGCCTTGAGTCAGTGGCCTTGGGTCAGCAGAACTGGGTTAGTGGCTCGGGATCATTGGCCTTGGGTAAGTGGCCCTGGGTTAATGAGATTGGGTTAGTTAGTGGAATCAATGGCATTGGATTAGTGGCATTGAGTTAGTGACCTAAAGTGAGTGGCTTTGAGTTAGTGGCCTGGAATCAGTGGGTTTAAGTTAGTGGACTTGAGTAAGTGGCCTGGAGGAAGCAGTCTTAAATTAGTGGCCTTGAGTTATTCGTTTTGGCTTAGAGGTCTGAGGTCAGTGGTTTTGGGTAAGTAGTCTGGAGCTGACCCACCCCATTTGTGCTTGTTGTGTGACACAGAAGAATTATTGGGGACTTATTATGTCCAGTTGGCACATTTGAACCCAACAATCCTGTATTAAAATGAAAAAGGTCTAATCAGTCAGTTGTCTGTAATGCCATGTATATGGAAAAGGGCAGTTAGTGTGCTCCTCTAAGCATTTTCAGCCACACTACGACGATGCAAAGAGCATTAGATGTCTTCATGTTCCACACAGGACAGAAGGCCTGGGCACTTTCAATAAGGAAAAACTCGCTAGTGGGTGAGAATCAATTCTAAATAACTTTGAAGAAAAATTAAGTTAAAAAAAAAAAAGGAAATAGATAAATAAGTAAAATTTGATAAGTGCAGATTCTGTTTTTATTTAATTAAGCTGATGTAATAAACAAACCAAGGGGTTAAGCAAAACTCTGAAACATGAGGCAGGCTAAAGGTTAAGTGGTCAGCAAGATTAAATCAGTAAACAGGCTGTGAACAAAACACTAATCAAGAAAAATGACGAATGGCCAGGCAGCTCACCAGAGAGTGAAGAAAACTTCAAAATATAACCATGAGAGTCCAGATCATTTAAAAGGAGTATCACTGCAAGCTGCTGAGTGTTATAAGTAATCAAAGTGACTGGTGGTCATGTGCTAAGGTAGTGAGCTGAGGACCATGGGAGTTGTAGTCCATAATAACCATGATGCCATATTACCAGATTAGTATGCTTCCTCTAATACTTTTCATTCTCCATGTGTTTTTTTTTTTTGGAATTAAAAAACAAGCCTAACCCACAACCCTGATGAAATGTATTTAGTAAAAACTAAACACCCAGGCTAAATCTACTTTGTACTTATCAACGGTAAAATGAATTAATTGACCATTTGGAGATTTGAGGGTCAGGGTCATTTAGCTTAGCATAATGAATGACGCCTACAAAGGAACAAGCCGTGCGTTTGATCCTTCGGTTTGTGGGTGTTGGCAAAGGGGAAGAGATGAGAGCAAAAGTGTGTAATTATACATTGCAGGAAATGAAAGCAACGGCGCTGTCTTGGATTTTTACAGACTGCCAAAAACATTATCATGTAGTACCACTCTCAGTATGTAGGAGTGCTTTTATTTCTGCAGAAATGGCCATTATATGCTGCTGGAGAATAGCACAAAAGCCTGATGACTCACCAACATACAGGGACTTTAGAAGTATATATAGATACTGTTTGGATCTCTGTGTGTGTGTGTGTGTGTGCGTGCAACAGCCGAATGAATGCTGGCTATGCTGACAACATCCAGACGTGCCCCGTTTTCCAATATCAATGCCTGTATGACACTGAAATACAGTTTGAGTAGCGCAGCCTCTCCAGTGATATCGCAGAAGGTAAAGAGAATACAGAGTAATACACCTCACACACCTACACCACAAGCAGACAGGAGTGTGAGAACCTGTCACAATCCCAGCATTTCAGATACCAAAATAAGAGACCATTTCTGCTCAGAAAATATTTCAGAAAATACTGAATAAATAAAATCCAAAAGATATGAAGCAATACAAATCTGGGTGTCATATTTCTTTATGGATCACCAATTAGGCTTTACAATTAGGAGTGTAATTACTGAATTCTGGAAAGGCAATGGCTGTAGAAAGAAGCATATGTTGTAAATTATTCTTTAACGAATAAAGAAATGTGTAATTGTTTGCAGATTGACATCAACACAATAAAATATTTCAGATCAAACCATCTGGCTGTTTATTGTTTTCCCATACCTGCATGCCTTGTGATGTTTTACATTATATTTATGAAATGAAAGCAGGAGTTTATATGAGATGAGTTTAAACCGTGTTCCTTTACACTGCTGATATCATCAAGACATCTTAAAGTACAACAAAAAAAAATTTCTCTTTTGGTTCTTACAAAAACAAAAGATATTTAAATAACTTTTCCAATTTTATTTCTTGCTCTGGTTCCTCTATGTTGGCTATCAGAACGTTGGTGGAAGCTGAAAGTATGATGAAGCTACAAAACACCCCCAGAGGCCACAGCTATTGTAAAGCAGAGACCATTGTTTTGTTGCTTCATCCAAAAGTTTGTAGACACCTGACCATCATGTTCTTGTTGAACATCCTATTCTTGTGTACAGTTAAAATAAGCTCCACTCTTCTGTGAAAGCTTTCCACTAGATGTTGAAGCACGGCTGTGGGGATTTGTGTTCATTCAGCTACAAGAGCATTAGTGAGATCAGTACTGATGTTGGGTGAGGAGGTCTGGGGTGCAGTCGGTTCATTAGTCCAGTTTATCCCCAAGGGCTCTGTGCAGGACATTCGAGTTCTTCTACACCAGCCTTGCCTTCATGAAGCATCGTCATGCAGGAAAAGGACTGGGCCTCTTAGCTCCAGTAAAAGGAAATCTTAATGCTTACAGGCTCATATTAGGGTGTGAAAGTCAGAGTCCACAAATGCCTGGCTTTCCCTGCTAGACTCTTAAGCAAAACCCTGAACACTCTGAACTGTTTAGATGTATAAATGAGATAAGTGACTCTGAATGAGCGTGTCTGTCAAATGTCCTAAATGTGTGAACATAAACGTCAACATCTGTCCAGCAGTCGGCGATGCACAATCTTTTGGCAATCAATGACGTAAAGAAAGTCATTGTGAACCAGTCAGTGAGTTGAGCATTTAAATGATTCACACTGAACCACGCTGTGAGTCGAGTATTTAAATGATTCTCTCTGAACCACGCTGTGAGTCGAGCATTTAAACGATTCACTCTGGACCACGCTGTGAGTCGAGTATTTAAATGATTCTCTCTGAACCACGCTGTGAGTCGAGCATTTAAACGATTCACTCTGGACCACGCTGTGAGTCGAGTATTTAAATGATTCTCTCTGAACCACGCTGTGAGTCGAGCATTTAAACGAGTATTTAAGTAATACACTCTGAATCACGCAGTGAGTTGAGCATTTAAATGATTCACTTTGAACCAGTCAGTGAGTCGCGCATGTAAGTGATTCACTCTGAATCACGCAGTGAGTCGAGCATTTAAACAATTCACTCTGGACCATGCTGTGAGTCGAGCATTTAAACTGATTCACTCACTGAACTGTGTGTGCGGTAGCACGCCTCTTCTTATAAAAATAGGCCGGTAAAACGTGTCCGATTCCAGGACTGCCATGAAGAAGAGGAACACGCTGCCCCCAATCAGCGGCCAGCCAACAGAGCCATGCTTGGCACTTTAGATTTACGACCTTACAGGTTTGTGGTTTCTGTGGGTGAAATGGGCAATATGGGTAATGTGGAGCCTGTTAACAGACAACCAATAAGCAACAGTAGCCCAGGCTTACAGACAGTACGAGTTGAGGTCTCTCGTGATGCTGGCCATCACAAGGCCAGCACTTTGCTAGGCCATCATGAAAACAATCAATCAAATGACGATGGTGACAGACAGAATCCTGTAAAAAAAAGTAATATCGTTATTCACAACCAACAATCACGGGTGGCACAGAAGCATGTGAAGTTAAGGCGACTGATGAAGATGACAGAAACCATGGCATAACCTTTGAACTTCTTTACCTGAAACATCCCGACCCTGCTGATCCTGATGACAGCGAGGCACATTGCTCTGAGGCTTCGTTTGCAAATCTTAAACAATGCAAAGCCAAGAAGAACCAGAAAAAAACTGCCTCCAATCAGCAGCCTGCAAAACAGGATTCATATTTCCAAAATGTAGCTGATATAACTAATCTGGAGACTGTTAACTCAGAACAGACATCCACCTTTAGAAAAGGCTCACGTAAATGGCAATGCAAGTCTTCTCGTCGAGGAGACAATGACGAGGACAACCGCAAAACCCTCGCGATGATCCGCCAGCAAATGTACGGGCCTTGCGGTCTCTGTGGAAACCGGATGGTCAGTCAAACTGACAGTGAGTCACGTGGTTCTAAAGCTTTCGTCAATCGTAAAAGATGCCAAGATGACCATGAAGACAAGGAAAATGCTGCAGTTTCAGTCAGCAGCCTGCAAAAAAACCCAGACGTAAACGGCAAAACAAGCCTCGTCATAAGGATGACAATGATGAGGACAACCATGAAACCCTCGCGATGATCCGCCAGCAAATCTTCGGCCCTGGCGGTCCTTATGGAAATCGGATGCTGAATCAGCTTGACCCTTCAGATTTGGCCTCTTCCTCCTTCGATCAGCATGCCAACACTAGCAATAACAGAGATTTACCTAGTGTCAGCAGCCAAGCTTCAGATGTGAACCAGACCAGCACTTCAACAGAGTATCATAGTTATGCGGAAAAAGCATGCAAAGGAAGCGGCAGCGCTTCAGATTAACCACCAACCAAAAGACGGAGGGTAAGAAAAAAAGACTACAAATATTATGCCACTCTCTAAAATGCAGTCATGTTAATTAATTAGTGTAGAGGTAAATAAATCCGATAGAAGAGGCTCTTTAGGACACCATCGGAAAAAAGAAGCAGACCTCGCTGGAGCCGCTGGTGAGTGCACACTGCTAGGAAAGTGCACCACCACAAGCAACAAGCATAGTAGGCTCTAAAGCGACAGACTAAATGTACAGGACCAATGAAATGCAGTTAGCATATAACCAGAATTATTATTTGCAGTTATTACCATTTTATTGGCTCTTTACATGTTCTCTGCACAATAACAATAAAGTTTAAACTAACCTAATATGACCTAACATAACCTAATCTAAAACAATCTGATCTGGCCTAATCTAAACTAACCTAAATTGACCTATTCTAATCTGACCTAATCTAACCTAAACTGATTTATCTAATCTGACTTTATCTAATCTGATTTAACCAAATGCAACATGTCTCTTTGTGCTAATATTTTGAGTTTTGTGTCTCTGCAGCCTGTAGCCAGATCCAGAAAGAACTTACAATTCAATCTTCCCTAATCCCAAACCCCAGCCACATGGCCCTCCCCTCTCAGAAAATAAATAATATTTCAATAAAAATCATAAACATTTGTCTTGTGTTTTCTTGAGTTTCATATACATGTAAGATGTATACTGTATACCAGTGGCGGACCGTGCATTTCACACCTAGGCCTTCAGTAGTGCTCCGTCTGAATCAACCCGCCCCTCAAAAACTTCTTAATATACAGAAATACAGTATAAAGAGCCATTGCATCGCAGATAGATAACTCCTGTAGCCACAATAAATGCCTTTATTGAATAGACAAACCAGGGGTGAACAAGTCTCCTCCTACTGCAGCTACAGCCGCGACACACATAAAAAACATCAATAATAACCTCATAAACTTGCAATATTATTTAGGAAAATCGCAACGTTTTACTCACCAAAAATTCGGATTATTTGTAAACAAAATCCATCCTCCTCTCTTTCCTCAAAAACAGTTCAATTACTCTGTTGTACAGACTATCCGTGCGCTTCAGTTCCATCGCGATCCTATCCAATCAACGGGTCTGAATACGGTGACGTTGCCGTACGCCTGCTAGAGGGCCCTAGTGAAACCAACTCAAAATCTGATTGGTTGAAGCAAAAGTTTCATCGACATTTATTTTGTGTTAGAGGGCCTGCAGAACGGATTGTGAAGGCCTCCGGGCAGACTTCTTTGACTTTGACCCTGCCTGGCAACAAATGATGGCTGAAATGTGATTGGTTAAATGCTTTAATACGAAAATACATGTCTGGAAGCAGCGCAACCATCGGAAAAGCTATGAAAGGAAGCTGACAGACCATTTGGAATTATTTAATAAGTATTCATGGACAAAATATAATTAACATCAGTTTGTGATTCAGATATTTTTTTAGGCCAGCAGAGAAGGCCTTGCAGGCCCTGACGGTCCGCCACTGCTGTATACAAATATATAAACTAAATATATGAACTATATGCATATATGAATCTAAATGCATCTAAGAGATGAGTGTCAAAGCAGCTGATGGTCTCCCTTTAACATTTCCAAACCAATAAAGAGGTTACTGAAGAAACATGAATGAATTAATAAATGCTTAAGTTCTGTATGATTCTGACCCGGATAAAATGCTGAAAAAACGTATTTAATTTTATTATTATTTTGTAATATATATAATGACAGTTTGTAGTTTGATGTAGCGACAGCTGTACATATCAATTATAACATAAGTACTTTATAAGTACTTATAGCTGTCAAACTGCTGTTGTAGAGTAGAGTGGAATACTTTATTAATCCCCAAGGGGACATTTGGTGTCACAATAACCATAACACAATAGCAACAGAGAGGACTAGGACTTAACACAAGAACAAGCCTTAAAGTGCACAAATATCACATATACGAAAGAGCGCTATTGTGTTACAGACTGAAACTGAGGTCTGTGTACAGATTGGCTGGCCGTTTAGACTCTCAGTGTTGACAGCTGTATAATATTTGCTTGTATAGTACATCAGGAGTTTTTTTTTATTTTTAGCATAATACATACTTAGTGAACAAACCACAGCTTCAGATGTGTGAAGGTCTCCAGATGTCTCCAGATGTGTGAAGAAACATATATTTTGCACTGACACAAACCAGTATTCAATGTAGAATGAAACAGGACAACCGGTGTGCAGAGCCAGAGTCAGTGTCATGGAGTGTGTTATATAGTAAAAACACTTTAAATCAGAAGCAGAGTGTCAACCCAGGTGAGGGTTTGTATGCACACAATTTACACACTGCTGAAGCTCACTGGTGCTTCATAAGACTACATGTCTTGTAAGAAGATGCTATAATTCTTTCTACTGATCTTTTTCCATCATTTATTGTGAAATGCATTCAGATTGGTGTCATTTCTGGTCATCTGTTCATTAGCAAAACAATACACACCCAGCTTACGTCACATATCGCATGTTGGAATCGGAGCGTGTTATATCAGACCCCATATTTGTATAAATGCATCTCTAGTTTTAATATTTGTCAGGTTTTGGGCTGTTTTGTTTTTGGACGCTAGAGATCCTCGGGAAGCCCCTGCGCCTGTGCAATTAGTGTATTGCTTTCACCTGTGTCTCGTTCGGGTGTGGGTATTTAAGTCTCTTTGTTTCTCGGTTTCGGGGTTGGGATCTTTAATTGTCGTTAGTCGGCGTTAGAGGTTATGTGGCCGGCTTTTCGGGTGGGCTTTTGGTGCTGTCTCTGTTTTGTGCTCGGGTTTCGGGATCTGCCTTCTTCCCCTCGGGAGTCTCTCCTTCTCTTTGTTTTTATTTCGAGTCCCAAGTTTCCCTCCCGAGTTTCCCTTCCGAGTTTCGAGTTTCCCTTTCGAGCTTCCCTATGTTTTGTCCTTTTCAGTGTATTTTCACCCCTCCGATGATGATCTGGATCTGAGGAGCCCTATAAGGAGCACTGAAAGAGCACTAGACACCAAAAGCCTGACCGAAAGATCCCAACCAACCTATGCATGCAGGGACACGCAGTTCTCGAGGAGTCTTCTCGCCCCTTCTCCCTTCGTTTAGGGTGGAACGTCAGGAGCCGTTCCTGGGGGGGGCGCCCTGTCAGGTTTTGGGCTGTTTTGTTTTTGGATGCTAGAGATCCTCGGGAAGCCCCTGCTCCTGTGCAATTAGTGTATTGCTTTCACCTGTGTCTCGTTCGGGTGTGGGTATTTAAGTCTCTTTGTTTCTCGGTTTCGAGGTTGGGGGTCTTTAATTGTCTGTAGTCAGCGTTAGAGGTTATGTGGCCGGCTTTTCGGGTGGGCTTTTGGTGCTGTCTCTGTTTTGTGCTCGGGCTTCGGGATCTGCCTTCTTCTCCTCGGGAGTCTCTCCTTCTCTTTGTTTTTGTTTCGAGTCCCAAGTTTCCCCTCCTGAGTTTCCCTTTCGAGTTCCGAGTTTCCCCTTTCGAGCTTCCCTTTATGTTTTGTCCTTTTCATTGTATTTTCATCCCTCCGATGATGATCTGGATCTGAGGAGCCCTATAAAGAGCACTGAAAGAGCACTAGACACAAAAAGCCTGACAATATTAGTCCATGAGATAAGCACACTCTTATGCTTTTAGCACAAGTCCTGTGTTTCCTAAGAATAATAATCAGAGATTGCTAGCAATTAGTTAATTTACTTTGATTAATTCAAGATCATTGTTGAAACTAATATTAATCCAAATAATCGTTTTTGAAATGGAAAAAGTTTACCAGTTTACATTTTGACTCTTTATAGTCCATTAGGTGTGAAGCTGTTCGCTACGGAAAATGAAGACTGAGTTAAGGATATAGTTTGATTTTAGAATAATAGTGTCCTTAGTCCGTGACCTAGTGAACCAGTATCAAGATATTTATTGATAGACTTCAGATCACTCCTGGAAGTCTCTCTGGATATGCTGTCAATGGAAATGGAAATGGAATTATTTATAGCCCAGGACGTGAATACAGTGAGACCTGAAAGTCTCCATACATAGAGGAAACTAACATTTTTTAGCAAAATATCTTTCATACTTATTCCATATTATTGTTTTTCCAGACAACCTTGAAGCGGGCCTTTGACAAAAGAAGAATATATTGGCTTTCCAGGAAAAGATACAGCACAAGGATCATTTAAAAGAATGCATTCGAAGTGCAATTACACATGTAACCCCAGACGTGTTGATAGGAGCTCATCACAAGTGGGATTGCCATGTCCCAAATGATCTACTACACACTTACACTATGCACTATGTTCTCTAGCGTCCTAGTGTACAAATGTCTCAAACAGAACACAAGGTTTTTTAACTACCTGGAATTATAAGCTGTTTCCCAGTCGATGGCGAATGACGTCATCTTTAACACGGTGAATAATAAATTCTTAAGATATAAAAAAAAATATATCACAATGTGGGATAATTTAACAGACATTTATAAGACGTTTTGTCCACTGGAGTGTCGTCGACCATCTTGAACATTTTATTCTCATCCAGCATCAGCACCTTGTAGCCCCTCCCCTTTTCTGTTATATAAGCAAGGTGTTGAGTACATCCAACAATTGTAAATAAAGTACCAATTTGCTAAAAAGGGCTAAATTATCTTATTTATTAGGACTTTTCAGACAGCTGGTAGTTATAACAGATCTGTTGTCATGTTTTCCTATCAAGATTCCTATCATGAAGCCCTCGTTTTACACTACACTTTGATTTCTATGTTGCTTTCGGAACTGGCACCAGAACACTGGTAAATAAAGAACAGAGTCAACTACAACTACCATCTCAAACACTATCATCAAGGATACACTGACTAGTGGCATGTCTGTGTGGTTTGGCAATTCCATCTCCCACCCAATAGACAGATACATCCTCCTGTGAGGGGTCACGACAGCTCAGCAGATTATTGGAACACGGCTCCCATCAACAGAGCAGTTCGGCCCAGCTGTAGATAGCCAGGAAGACTGGTTCCTCTGAGACACACACACCATCCGGGCCGCAGTCTGTTCACCTGGCGAGACACCAAATACAACCTGCCATGTCTCAGGCCAGAGAGCATGAAAAGCTTTTACAGACTGCCAATGAAAAAATAATGCAGAGGGAAATAATATATAGCGAGATCACAATGATCTCCTGGGAGCCTTGACAAGCTTTCATTCTGAACCTCATCATATACAGTGGGTTTGTACATCCAGTTCCTTCTCAGCTCTAAAGATGTTGAGATGAAATGTAAATTCCTCGCACAGTGCGCACAGGCTGTGTAAAGTGTAGAAGAACATAACAAAAGACAGAAATGACACTTACAACAACTCAAAAAGAAATGCCGGTTAAAGCTAGTAGTCAGTAATGGTGTTAGGTAAAGTATCACACCACATCAGAGAATATTACTTCAGTCTATTTATTTTATTTATTTTGGAATGGAAGTCGACTAATCAGACATTTTCAATCAGTATAAAGAAATTAATGACTTTATCTCAGCAAGTCTGATATAAAATGAGTCAGGACTCTGTTGGCTTTCAATGCGAGACGTGTGTTTTTCCCTCTGTTGGATAACCTTACACAGTATTTTAGTGGTTGAAGATAGACACCTTCAAATTAGAGTGGCTTATGCACAAACACTTGGGGCATGGGTTTGATATCATTTACTTTTATTTGTGTGGAAATGAAGCATTTTTGTTTTTTTATGGAACTTTTCCATGAATGTATTGCCCCTAGTAGGTTAAGGAAAAACAGAAATATTTATAAATATTGATTTCCTGAAGCAAAATAGCCCAATTTTTATTTATTTATTTATTATTTCTTTCTTTTTTTTATTTTTATTTATTTATTTAGTTTTTTGATCTTCCCAAAACTCTGGCATAGCATCTCGTAGCAGATCACCTCAATTGTCACGACTCGCACTAGAGGTGACCGCGAGAGGGAGCCCTCGCCCGTATTTTGAGTTTACTTCCGGATTACCTGGGGATTTAAATACGGTGCGCACCACCTGCATGACGCGAAGTAATGTTCCTTGTGACTATACCGAGCGTTTACCCTGACGGATTTCTGGCCTTGACGTGGATTGTTTATTGGATTCTCTTTTGCTTGTTCTTTGATGTTGGATTGTTTGGTTTTTGGACTTTGGACTGTTTTCGTTTCTCTCTCTCTGGATTACCCTTGTTGGACTTTATCGCTTGGATTCTGGATTACCTGTTGCCGAACTATTGCCTGTCCCCGATTTACGATACTGTGTTTTCCCTACCGCCGGCTCGGCACATGGATCCGGACACTTCCGCCTCTGGCGGAGCCCCGTTACAGATTACTTCGCCGCTCACGGATTCAGCGGAGCTGCGCGAAATCATCGTGCGGCAAGGAGCGATTATTCGCTCCTATCAAGATCAGCTGGCGGATATGCAGGCTCAGCTGAGCCGAGTGGCGATCGCTTCTCCTCGCGATCCGCCGCCTACGCACGGTGAGTCACCCCGGCTGGCGCTGCCAGAAAAATTCAATGGATCAGCTGATCGCTGTCGCGGGTTTTTGCAGTGCGATGTGTTTTTTTCGCACCAGCCGGGAATGTACCGTGAGGAGGGGACTAAGTGCGCGTTTCTCATGTCACTTTTGACTGACAGGGCCTTAGAGTGGGCATCGGCAGTGTGGGACGCCGACCCGCAGATCAAAGCCTCCTATGACTATTTTTCTGGGATGATTAAGGAGGTGTTTGAATACCCAGCAGGCGGCAAGGACATTTCTGTCCGCTTGATGGAGCTACGCCAGGGCTCCGAGGCAGCAGCGGACTACGCCATCCGGTTCCGCACGTTAGCTGCCCAGTCAGGCTGGAACGACGCGGCTCTGTGGGCCGTCTTTCGTGCCGGGTTGCACCCCGCCCTCCAGTCCGAGCTTGCATGTCATGAGGAGGCCACCACCCTGTCGCAGTTTGTAGCCACGGCTATTCGCCTGGACAATCTGCGGCGCCAACACCGAGCAGGGGCTCATGCTTCAGCTCGCCCCCAGAGGCATATGGATTACTCTTCACGTCGTGAGGAGGAGCCTGAACCCATGCAGCTGGGGAGATCTGGGCTGGCAGTTCAGGGACACCGGTCTCGAGGTCAGATGAGGTTGTGCTACCGCTGCGGGGCATCTGGACATCTGAGTCCTCGGTGCCCTGAAAGGTTCCCAGCGACTCCGGTGGGTGACATTTCTTCATTTCTGAACTTGACAGTGCCAGCTTCGTTACATATGTCTGACCGCTGCTTCCCCGTTTCAGCCTTAATTGACTCTGGAGCGGCCGTGAACCTCGTAGACCGGGGCCTGGTGGAGGAACTTGGGATCCCCATCTTCCCCTGCGTACCAGCTTTGAGGATTACGGCCATCGACAGTCAGCCCATTGGAGAGGGCTATTTGAAACACCAAACGGAGTTACTGGACTTTCAGGTCGGACTATTTCACTATGAACGGTTGGCGTTTTATGTCACTTCGTCACCAGCCAACCCCGTGATTCTAGGGTTCCCGTGGTTGAGGCGCCATGATCCACACATTTCCTGGCGGTCGGGGGAGCTGGTGCGCTGGTCCATCACGTGTCAGAGGGGATGCCTACGGGACCCCGTAGCGAGACCGTGCAGGACTTCTCGGGTGCAGAGGCCCCTCGAGGCGGCTGGCGGTCACCTTCCCAGCCAATACATGGACTTCCACATGGTGTTCAGTGAGGAGAGGGCGGCTCGTCTACCTCATCATCAGGTCTGGGATTGTGCCATTGACCTGCTACCTAACGCCTCCCCCCCCAAGGGGCGGATTTACCCCCTCTCTCTTCCGGAGTCCAAGGCCATGGAGGAGTATATCGAGTCGTCACTGGCAGCAGGCCACATTCGGCCATCCACGTCCCCGGCAGCCGCAGGGTTCTTTTTTGTGGGGAAGAAGGATGGAGGCCTTCGGCCGTGCATCGACTACAGGGGGCTGAACGCTGTCACCATTCGGTACCCCTACCCGCTGCCATTGGTGCCCGCAGCTCTGGAGCAGCTGCGGGGAGCGCGGGTGTTCACCAAACTGGACCTCCGTAGTGCGTACAACTTGGTGCGCATCCGAGAGGGGGACGAGTGGAAGACTGCATTCCACACGACTCATGGACATTATGAGTACTGCGTGATGCCTTTCGGCCTCACCAACGCCCCAGCAGTGTTTCAGGCCCTTATCAACGAGGTTTTCCGGGACCTGCTGGGAAGAAGTGTCATCGCCTACATCGACGACATCCTGGTGTACTCGGCCTCCATGGAGGAGCATGTGATCCAGGTTAGGGAGGTACTCGCCAGATTGCAACAGCACCACCTCTATGTCAAGTTGGAGAAGTGCGAATTTCACTGTTCCCAGGTAACGTTCCTAGGATACGTGATTTCGCGTCAGGGAGTGGAGATGGATGCAGTCAAGGTCCAGGCAGTTACGGGGTGGCCCGAACCTTCTACGGTGCGGGAGCTGCAGCGTTTCCTGGGCTTCGCCAACTTTTACCGGCGGTTCATACGGAACTACAGCTCAGTAGCCGGTCCCCTGACGTCATTACTCAGGGGGAAGCCCAAAAAACTGTCCTGGACGGACCAGGCCCGTACAGCCTTCCTTCAGTTGAAGGATCGATTCACCACAGCACCCATCCTAAGACACCCTGACCCGGAGCTGCCGTTCGTGGTGGAGGTTGACGCCTCCTGCAGTGGCATAGGGGCGGTGCTCTCCCAACGGCATGGGGAGCCCGGGAAACTCCATCCTTGTGCTTTCCACTCAAGGAAATTGACGGCCGCGGAAAGAAACTATGATGTCGGTAACCGAGAGCTACTGGCCATCAAGGCGGCACTAGAGGAGTGGCGCCACTGGCTGGAGGGGGCACGTCATCCATTTCAAGTACTCACTGACCACCGTAACCTGGAGTACCTCCGAGGAGCCAAGCGGCTGAACCCTCGACAGGCTCGGTGGGCACTTTTCTTCACCCGGTTTGTGTTTACGGTGACGTACCGCCCTGGGTCCAAGAACGGCAAGGCAGATGCTCTCTCCAGACAGTTCGAGTCGGCCGGTGATCCCAGCAAACCGGAGCCCATCCTGCCGGCCACCGCTCTTCTGGCACCGGTCCGTTGGGACCTCATGGAGGAAATTCGGCGAGCTCACGCCGACGAGCCGCCACCCGCCAGCTGTCCGCCGGATAGGACCTTCGTGCCCCAACTGTTCCGGCAACAAGTGATGCAGTGGGTGCACGAGGCCCCCAGTTCTGGACACCCAGGTATTCGCCGTTCGACGCAGCTCACATGTCGCCGGTTCTGGTGGCCCTCTCTGGGCTCGGATGTAGAGGAGTACGTGCTTGCTTGCCCGACGTGTGCGCAGTCGCGGACCAGTCGCCATCTCCCGGAGGGACTGCTGGAGCCCCTTCCGATTCCCCGGCGCCCATGGTCGCACCTGTCGGTGGACTTTTTAACCGACCTGCCGGATTCGGGGGGATTTACTGCCGTTATGGTCGTGGTGGACCGGTTTTCCAAAGGGTGCCGGCTGATTCCACTAGAGGGACTGCCCACGGCCATGCAGACGGCCGACGCCATGTTCCAGCATGTGTTCCGCAACTTCGGCCTACCCGAGGATATTGTGTCAGATCGGGGCCCGCAGTTCACCTCCCGGGTGTGGGGGGCGCTGTGTGGCCGTCTGGGCATCGGGGTGAGCCTAAGCTCCGGTTATCACCCCCAATCTAACGGGCAGGCGGAGCGACTCAACCAAGAGATTGGACGCTTCCTCAGGTCCTACTGTAGCAGGGAACAGCATCGGTGGAGTGAATTCCTGCCGTGGGCGGAGTACGCTCAGAACTCCCTTATTCACTCCTCCACAGGACTGACGCCATTTCAGTGCGTCTTGGGCTACCAACCACCTTTGTTCCCTTGGTCCGGGGAGCCTTCCGACGTCCCTGCTGTGGAGGAGTGGTATCGTCTGAGCCAAGAGGTGTGGGAGCGCGCTCATGTTCGTCTACAGAGGGCTGTGAGGAGGCAGAGGATTCAGGCGGATCGTCGTCGCCGACCGCACCCGTCCTACCAAGTGGGACAGAAAGTCTGGCTGTCGACCCGCAATCTCCGTCTTCGTCTGCCCTGCAGGAAGCTTAGCCCCAAGTTCGTCGGCCCGTTTGAAATCGTTCGCCGGGTCAACCCAGTGGCTTACCGTCTCCGGCTCCCAGCATCCTATCGTATATGCCCGACCTTCCACGTGTCTCTGCTCAAGCCTGCGCACCCTGCGGCCGGGGAGGCGGGGACCGGTGCGGCGCCGCCACCGCCGCTGGACATTGAGGGGTCTCCGGCGTACCAGGTGCGGACCCTCCTGAACTCCAGGCGAGTCCGGTCCCGTCTGCAGTATCTGGTGGACTGGGAGGGGTACGGCCCCGAGGAGCGCTCGTGGGTGGACTCCGGGGACATCCTCGACCCGTCGCTGATTGAGGACTTCCACCGCGCCCATCCGGGGAGACCTGCTCCGCGCCCGAGGGGGCGCCCTCGGCGTAGAACCTCGGGAGTTGTTCCTAGAGGGGGGGGCTCTGTCACGACTCGCACTAGAGGTGACCGCGAGAGGGAGCCCTCGCCCGTATTTTGAGTTTACTTCCGGATTACCTGGGGATTTAAATACGGTGCGCACCACCTGCATGACGCGAAGTAATGTTCCTTGTGACTATACCGAGCGTTTACCCTGACGGATTTCTGGCCTTGACGTGGATTGTTTATTGGATTCTCTTTTGCTTGTTCTTTGATGTTGGATTGTTTGGTTTTTGGACTTTGGACTGTTTTCGTTTCTCTCTCTCTGGATTACCCTTGTTGGACTTTATCGCTTGGATTCTGGATTACCTGTTGCCGAACTATTGCCTGTCCCCGATTTACGATACTGTGTTTTCCCTACCGCCGGCTCGGCACATGGATCCGGACACTTCCGCCTCTGGCGGAGCCCCGTTACATCAATAGCCCAGATTCAAAAATACTTCTTTAACATGGACTGCCAATTAAAGTCTCATGATTGTAGCAATTGTAGGGGGGCACGGTGGCTTAGTGGTTAGCATGTTTGCCTCACACCTCCAGGGGTGGGGGTTCGATTCCCGCCTTCGCCGTGTGTGTGTGTGGAGTTTGCATGTTCTCCCCGTGCCTTGGGGGTTTCCTCCGGGTAGTCCAGTTTCCTCCCCCAATCCAAAGACATGCATGGTAAGTTGATTGGCATCTCTAAATTGTGTGTGTGTGTGTGACCTGAGATGGGTTGGCACTCCATCCAGGGTGTATCCTGCCTTGATGCCTGAGATAGGCACAGGCTCCCCATGACCCGAGAATAGATCGGATAAGCGGTAGACAATGAATGATTGTAGCAATTGTCAAAGATTTACCGTTTGACTAATAGGAATCTTTTACTATAGACGTTAAACAAAATTAGATTGTAGTAAAAAATGTGATGAATATAGTATTTTTTATAGTCTTTTATTAAGGAATAATTCAAGAGCACTTTTTGAAACTAATTCATGGTTATATATATATATATATATATATATATATATATATATATATATATATATATATATATATATTATAGTTCATGTTCACAGCTTGCTAGTGTTTAAATGGGAAAACAATAAAAAAGTAGAATATAATAATAAGAAGAAGAAGGATTATTATTATTGATTCATTCATTGTGTACCGCTTATCCGAACTATTCTCAGGTCATCGGGAGCCTGTGCCTATCTCAGGTGTCATTGGGCATCAAGGCAGGATACACCCTGGACGGAGTGCCAACCCATCGCAGGGCACACACACACTCTCATTCACTCACACACTACGGACAATTTAGAGATGCCAATCAACCTACCACGCATGTCTTTGGACCGGAGGAGGAAACCAGAGTACCCGGAGGAAACCCCCGATGCACAGGGAGAACATGCAAACTCCACACACACGGCGGAGGCGGGAATCGAATCCCCAACCCTGGAGGTGTGAGGCAAACGTGCTAACCACTAAGCCACCGTGCCCCTGTGTTATTATTATTATTATTATTATTATTATTATGAAAAAGTGAATATAATTTGGTGTTTTTTTAATTAGCTGGTGTTAAAAAACTACCTAGAAAGCAAAAAAAACAAACAAACATAGGAGGTATAATTATGAACCTTGTAAAACAAACACAAATTAGAAGCTAAAACAAAGAAATATGATCTAAAGTGATATAAATATATCATATAAAATAATATATTTATATTAAATGTTTCAAATTATCTGGATAGATAGATAGATAGATAGATAGATAGATAGATAGATAGATAGATAGATAGATAGATAGATAGATAGATAGATAGATAGATAGATTTTTTTTGCTACAATGCCATTCTTAGAAACTGTAATATTTCCAATGTGCCCCTTCTCCAAATGACACCAATATTACATCGATCTTGAAAATGATCTCGACCTCATTTTCGTCCAGGCAGGTAATTTGCAAGATTATTTTTTTGGTCTTTTCTTTTTCGCTAACATAAAACTGTCTGTGATTCAGCGAAAATCAATGCCATTTTCAAAGCATTGCCGGAAGTGTATCTCTATTCAAACCCTAGATTAGGTCCAGATACAAGACTGGACGCATATCTGGATCGTGTGTTTGTAAGTACTTTTTTCCCGTATTTAGAAAGATGGATATGCAAATTTGGAAGAAATTTGAATTCCATTTGAATTCTTTTCTCGTGTCTATAAGCACTCGTTACATGTCGCCAGCGCTACAGTCGTATGGACATGAGGATAAATGTGCCCTCATGTGCAGCGTATCTATGTTGTATCTCGGCAGTCTGCTCCTGTGTTCCTGAGCTCAGATGCACTGTTTTGCCAGAAGGCACTAAAACTGGGGTAACATGAATCTGAAATGGCTCCTGTGAAGTACAAAACATCCTGTTTAACACAGAAGGTGCTAAATCTTTTCCCCCCAAGCCATTGTAAGCTGTGAATATGAACCACCTGTAGACAATGTTCATATCTTTTAACACTTTTCAGCATAATGTGATGCAAGGGATAATTCTTGTTTGGTACAACTATGTTCAAGTGAGGAGCTGTACAAGGATACTGGTTTTATTAGGCAGTGCTGCTCACATTCCTACACTTAATTCCCAAGCAACGATTAGCCAATCCTATTAGCTGGATGTTTATAGTTATGGAGCCTTCAAGTTCTCCTTGCAGTTCCTTTCTTTATGAGTTTGAAGTCATTAGTATGATAATATGTGTTTAAGTAGCTTTGATTGGAAACAAATCAGTTAGCAAACTTAAACTGTTCATTCAAGCCACAACATTAACACTTAATAACATATTACACTATAGACACAAAGTCTTTAACTCTGGGATAATTCCTCATCCGGGATAAAGCAAGTCTAATCTTATCTCTTATCCGTTAAAGTTAAAGATCCTTCCAGAAAATTCCAGGTTTTGACCAGTCATTACAGCATTGTGGTGGTATTCATGTGTACATGTGGATGGTAGTTATTTGTTTGGTTGTTGTGTAATTTTAATTGTCTGTGTTTATATGTATATACAGTATATTTCATCATATCCAAATGTAGCATATGTTTGACAAATGCCATGGTTTGACTATGAAATTTCAAATATATTCAGTGTATATAAACATTTGTTAACAATGAGTTAGATAGAAGTATATAATCTATAGATTATTTAAATATATATAGGTCTTTTTTTAATTTTCATTGATTGTTGATTGGTAGGCTGGTTAGTGGTTGATAGGTTGGTTACTGGGTAGCTGGTTGGTTGGTTATTTGTTTGTTGTTTGCTTTTTGGTTGGTTGTATGGTTTGTTGTCAGTTGCTTAATTCTTCTTGTTTGGTTGGTTGGTTGTTGGGTAGAAATTGATTACTTAATGGTTGGTTGGTTGGTTGGTCAGTTGGATGTATGGTTGGTTGGTGGGTAGTTATTGGTTAGTTAATGGTTGGTTAGTTGGTTTGTTGGTTAGTTGTTGGGTAGTTATTGGTTGGTTGGTATGGGTTGGTTATTGGATGGCTGGTTATTTGTTGACTGGCTGTTTGCTTGGAAGGTTTGTTATTGGTTGGTTGGTTTGTAATATGTAATATGTTGAAATATGATGTAAGGATATTATTATGTTTGATGTTTTTCACAGTACCAGAGAACTAATTAAAGGTTTTTCTCTTTTGTCCTCGTTAAATACTTTAATATCTGTAATGGTTATATTTCTGTATAGTTATGGCATATACTTTAAACACAGCAACATGAAATATCTAAATGCATTGGTCTGGTAAAAATTCCTATAAATATCACAATTATCACAATATGTTTGTTTTATACGACTGATATAACCCATTTCTACTTCAAAGTTATATACACAAGATCACTGGTAACAAATCTATGCCACTAGTCCAGAGCTCACATGAGAATGTACATGATTTCAGATCTCCACATTGCACCAGCAGAGAAGCAGAACCACAGAACCAGCAGAGGAAATGAATTAGACACAGGTACAGGGCATGTTTAAAGCAAACAAGAGTGAACAAATTTGCAGAAACACACACACACACACACACATACACTCCTCATAGGTTCCACCATGAAATTACTGGATTCAATACAGGTCAACAGCTGCTTTGCTTTTCCTCTAAACCTGCTGCCTGGCAATTTTCTCCTTGACTGATCTTTCTGCCTTGACCCTCGTCTAATTTAAGTCTAAAGGTCTGGATTGCACAGATCGCCATCTCCGTCCTGCAACATTACTATGGCAAAATAACAACACGCTAACACCTGCTATTCACATTCAGTTCAGTGCAAACGTTTGTGCTCCCTATCATATCTGGGTGCAAAAAAGTGAAAGAAAATGGAAGTGTATGTGACTTGTATTTTTTTTTTTTTTTAAACAATAATTTCAAAGACAATGAAATGAACAACAAGATGACGATCCAAACCACTCCTTACATAACGTGTACAAATTTGACACCTAGATAATCCGAAAAACATCGAAGAACATCCCCCAAAAAAGTTGCTATAAATTTCATTTCATTGTCTTTTTTATTTTAAGTTTCCAAGATATGTAAACTCTTGCACTCGCCTGTAAAGATTTGGTTTTTAAAATGAACCAGGCAACTAACTAGGAAAAAAATTCATATGAATAATACACTTGAGATAAATCCTAGCAAAATCAGCTCTGGTACCTACAGACTGGGCAGACTTTAAGCTTTTACTTTCCAACATTTGAATTTGATCTTAAAGCTCGGGAAAATGAGAATTTTTTTTTTTTTTATGCTCCAATACACACACAGGCTGTTTGGTTAGATAACACTCAGCTCTACATAATAAAGGCAGAATTGCGAAGCAAAAAATCAGCTGGTGGTTATGTCCCAAATGACTTACATTAACTCGCTACAGGGTTCTGATGAACAGCTCGAGGTTAAGTGTGTTTCTGCGGGGTTTATCAGTAACCACCAGCTGTGACTGAACCATGACCTCCAATCAAATAAAATCCACTTCCTATTTCATTTCTGCTTTTGAAATAGCTTTTTCTGTTTTTTAAAAAAAAGTAAAACAGATGAACACAAAAACATTTTGATAAACCATTACAACATTCAATGTGTGTTACTGATCCCATTACAAATTTCATTTTTCTCAAAAGCACACCACCTACAGATTACTAACAGTTATTTCGATTTCTGGAAATTTTCATCTTTTCACCTCTTTACCCGGGGCATTCACTCTTCATCAGGAGTCGGCGCTGCTAATGTGGCTCGATAGGAGAGCAGGACAGCGCTATCAGTCATTACCATGTTCCCTGTTGTAGGTATGAATGACTTCGGAAACGTTTACAGGAGCCGCCAAAGTCCTCTCGCTCTCTGCTTCAGGTGGAAATTCACATTCAGATTTATATTCCAGAGCATAAACCGGCTTCTGACGGAAATCTAGCATACGATCACACATGCTAACACTTCTGTAGTAGCTGTAAGTGATGTCATGTTCACACCTAATACAAAAAAAATGATGTTGGCAGTTTTAAGTCTTGTATATTCTATATTTAGTCATGGGTAGAATAAGTAGCATTAAATTCTGTATGTTTTGTATATGTGTGAATAGATTGCGCTGTATTCTGTTAGAGGTTGTGTGCTATGCTGATGCAGAACCTCAGACTTAAGTTCTAACAGGCAGGATTTGTTGATAGCGCCTATGA
This sequence comes from Hemibagrus guttatus, assembly GCA_033459395.1. Taxonomy (NCBI): domain Eukaryota; kingdom Metazoa; phylum Chordata; class Actinopteri; order Siluriformes; family Bagridae; genus Hemibagrus; species Hemibagrus guttatus. The sequence goes on from JAUCMX010000011.1 coordinate 21,116,595, forward strand.
TGATGTAAGATGATGTAATGCAACATGTGATGCAGTTGTGTATATATACATTACTGCACAGTAGCGCAGGGTCAGCCATGGTACAACGCCCCTGGAGCAGTGCTTCCCATCATCAACCCAGAGTCTTAACCACTTGAGCTACCAGCACCCCAGAGACTTGCCCCAGAGACTCACTCCAGAGACTTGCCACAGAGACTTGCCACTAGAGACTCACCTCAGGGACTCACCCCAGAGACTCGCCCCAGAAACCTGCCCCAGGGATTCACCCTAGACACTCATCTCTGAGACCTTCTCCAGAGACTCGCTCCAGAGACTCTCCTCAGACACTCATCCTAGAGACTCGCCACAGAGACTTGCCCCAGAGACTCGGCTTGGCTAGTTAACAGTCTATTTAGAGATGGCTCTGAAAGCAGAATTAGCTGAAGCTTTGGATGCTGATCAGTGTGAGCAGAGTAACAAGTGTGGAGGTCAAAGAGCTGGACAGACTGAGGGAATAAAGCGGTGCTGCACCACATTCTTTAGGTAGAAATGAAGCAAGGGCTAAACCCAACTGCACTACTATGGAGAAATGGCATTGTGGGTAATGTAGGAAAGTGAAAAGTGAAAAAATAGCAAATATATCAATGAAAGAAAAATAATTAATTAAAAACCCTGCAAGTGTGGATACAAATAAATATTTGTTAATGATAATTATTGCTGCTAACTATTCTAGATAATGGAATCTTAATGTCGCAGAACTTTGTGTTCATACCAATAGATCATCCAGAAATAAACTAATATGGCTTTTTCTGTCAATTTTGTGGTTGAAATGGACTTTCTCACACACCTGGATTGGATCAGATCCAGATGTGCAGGCAGAAGTGATGAATCCTTATATCCTTACATGATGAGTCTAATCTATGAAATAGACTATAATGGAATATAAAAGAAATATAAACAGTTCTGAGTCATCATATCTCCTGAGAAACATTAGGTACAACAAAGCAAAAGCCAAAAATGTTTGCAGAAGTTTATTTCATCTGTAGGAATGCAGTGTTTACAGCAAACACAATTTCATTATCTTGTAATCCTCACAGAAATGATGCACACAGCAGCAACCAGAAGATCCAATGCGCCATACGATCACAATCTGCTGACACGACCGGTGTCACGGCCAACAACAGAAGCAAACAGGTCCGTAACTGTATTAAACAATTGATTTCCAACCACAACTAATCCAGCGGCTTGGTCCCAGCTTCATTTCCACACCACGTCTTCATTACAGCTTTCACTGTGGTCTTCGGGGCAGACGGAGAGTAATGACAACTCGGGTTCTAATTGGATAAGTCTGATAAGGCGCAATGACAATAAAATTGCGCTCGTAGAGCCGAACTGCGAACAAGAGCGATTGTTCTCGCTTCAAAGGGTCAGATATGTGTGATGAGCTGTTCCAGTTGTTCGGTCTGATTTGAGAACTGATTTTAACTGCGCTGTGGTTAAACATTAAGTAATTTATTCTGCTTAATGATGTCAGGATGTGTTAGGTTTGTCTGTTAACTTAGCTGGAGACGGAGCATGCTTTCAGGAAGGATAGTATTTACATACTATCCGTCAATTTACTGTAGCGCTTTTCCTACACAGGGTCCTGCAACCTGGAGACTCGGGGCACAAGTTAGGGGACAAACTGGACAAACCATCACAGGGCACAATCACACACAATCTCACACACTACGGACAATTTAGAGATGCCAATCAAGCTACAAGGCATGTCTTTGAACTAAACGGAGAACCAGGAGGAAGGTCCTGAAGCACTGGGAGAACATGTAAACTCCACACACACACAGGGTGGGGAAGGGACTGAGGGATGTGATAGCTCAGTGGTTACGGTATAGGATTAATGATTGGAAGGTTGCGAGTTTGAATCCCAGGTCCAAAAAACTGCTGCTTTTGGGCTCTTGAGCATGGCCCTTAATGCTCAATTGCTCAGTTGTATAAAAAAAAATAGATAAATGTAAGTCGCTCTTTCTTCACATATCCCATCCTTGGACAGTTGGGGTCAGAGCACAGGATCAGCCATGATACAGCGCCCCTGGCGCGGGGGGGTTGAGGGCCTTCCTCAGGAGCCTTTGCATGTGGTGTTCTCCATCAGCATGTTCTATCATCAATACAAAGTTCTCAGAACCTGTTAGCAGTTATAGTATGTAAAAACGTCCTCTAGGTGAATGGCGATGTGACAATGTCATCCATTTCGAAGAGCTCTGTTCGAGGCAGAGACGGAGAGGGTTGAGGGTTGAGGGTTGTGCTGCGTAAATCTATACACTCGTGTTATCCTGATACAATCAAGCAGAAAGAGAAATTAAAAAGAGAAAGTATCACTTCATAGACAGAACGAGAAAGCCAATGTGCAGGAAAAGATTGATGATTGATTCATTATTTTTGTTAAATGAACATTTAATTAACAACCGATGATGATATATAATAAATGCTTCTGTTTCTTAACGATCCGTTAACATTTATGTAGCTAGTGAATCGAATGAGAAACTCTATTATTCTTTTCAAACAAAATCAACTGATTAAATAATGGAAAAGTTTTTTTCTAATATACTGCTTTCACACTATTAATTTTTCTTATTTAAAATCAACAAGGCTTTTATTTATTTATTTATTTATTTATTTATTTATTTAAAACTACACGGCTGTAATGGCTTTCCCACCAGCTAACACGCTTCACAACTTCTTGGTGTGATTTTTAAGTGAAACAGATGAAGGAGAACATATAGAGGTCTGCTGCAGGAGAGGGAAATTAAAGCAGCGGTTTTTGGACACAGGTCATTTGCTTGAGCTCCATTGGAACAATCAGAGCTGAACGATGGACTTATGCTCCCTGCTATGGCACGTAATTGTGCGACTGTTTCGGCGGAGAGACGTGATGAGAAAGCTCGCTCAAGGATGGATTAAGTTACACTGATATCCGTACAACGATGTTCGTATCGAGATGCTATACATGTTGTTTGCGGGGGTTTTTGTGTTAATAATAGAATAATGGGGTATTTCTGAGTCCAGGGAGTAAACATACTCTTGAGGTTCTTGAGCTGCTCTGGTGATCCTGTAAAAGTAATTCATTATTAACTACTTCATTTATTTCTTTTTCGAACAAAAATGTCACACTGTATTATCAGATTATAATCATAACACTTCTGACAAGCTTCAATTTAATTCAATTTTACTTTAATGGCATTTGGCAGACTTGCATTTATATCATTTATACAACTGAGCAGTTTGGGCTTTTTCTCCTTAAGGCTCTAGCAGTGGCAGCTTCATGATCCTGAGATCTAAACTCACAACCTTCTAATCAGTAGTTGGATTATTCATTTTAACTCAAATTTATGAGTAAAAACTCCCAGGATTCATCCCAGCTCTCATCTCTTAGGGTAAGAGATAGGTATTACATCAAGATTCTCTGTTCTGGCACCGAGGTGGTGGGATGAACTTCCCCTAGATGTCTGAACAGCTGAGTCACTAGCCATCTTACAACACGGTATGAAGGCCTACCTCTTCGTGAAACACTTAAAACTAGCTCTTATTTCCTATTTTCCCAGAGTTTTGGGGCTGATGGCATCCTAAGTCTGTGACCTATTGAACCAGTGTTGATGTATTCATTCATAGAGACTTTGAAGCACTTTTGTATGTCGCTCTGGATAAGGCCGTCTACCAAATGCCACAACTGTAAATGTAAATTGTATAGGGAGGAACCTCGAGAGGAACCAGGCTGAAGTTTGCACCACCTTCCAAACTTCACAGAACTCCACTAAACATTATGCCAAATGAATAAGGACTTAAAGATACACACACAATACAATACAACATTATATGATACGATCTGAAACAAAACATTCTCAGAACATGTCCAAATGTCCAAAAGTTTGTGCACCCCCAACCATTATAACCATCTGTGGTTCTAGCTCAGTGTTTAAGACGTTGGCCTGCTGCTCGGAAAGTCGTGAAATAAAACCCAGCGCTTGAGCAAGGCCCCTAGCCTTCAGTTGAATCATTAAAATAAATGTAAGGTGCTGTAGCTAAGGGAGTCTGAGAAAAGCTCTAAATGATCCACAAACTGTCACCACAAGGTAGCTTTATATAAATATAAATCAACACAATGTCTCTAGTGGGTTTCTTTTCCTTGAAACCTGCACTCTTGCATCACTCATGGTATCTTACTGTATCATGGCATTAATTACAGCAAACTACAATCACAAAACAGTTGCATATGAGCATTAAACTGTGAAACTCTATATCGACTTTAACTGTCATTGTAATTGGCAATTTAATCAGGAACACGCTGTTTGGTGCTCGTTCTGTTTCCTTCTAACTGGCTCCAAGTAAAAACACCATGTAGCTGATGAAAAGCATAGCAACTCATTTGAAAAAGATTTCCAAAGGAATCAGTGATGGTTAATATGAAGCTCATATGAAAGTAGACACTCAGAGCTTTAAAAATTTGTAGTGTTTCATAAGTATTTCTGTTTTTTCCTAGCCTACTAGGGGTTAATATATTCATAGAAAAGTTCTAAAAAAAAAAAAAAAAAACGGTTAATTTTTTCCACACAAATGTTTGTGTCTTCAAAGTAAATGTTGATATCAAACTCATTTCTGCTCTCTGAGACGCTCCAAGTGCTTGTTCATCTAAAAAGCAGCTAAGATTTATAATTAAACTAAAATTCTGTGTGAGGTTATCCGAAAGAGGGTAAAACACACTGAAAGCCAAGAGTCCTGACTCATCTTATATCAGACTCACAGCCAGAACATCACTCATTTCTTTATACTGATCGAAAACATCCCAGAAGTCACCAGTATGCCGATAAAAAGGGTTAAAAATCTAGCATGGATTCCAAACACAATATCAACAGGAAGACCATTGAAACTTGGCCTGGCTTCTACTCATATTTTCTCCCAGCATTTTTCCCCATATATATTTATAATAGCTCCTGCACCCCTGTACATAAATCTTCCACTACCCCTGTATATATCACTCCCATAGATGCATATCTATTCATAATTCATTGGAAATACACCACTATGCACGTCTGGTTAGATGCTAAATGCATTTCATTGGCTTTATGTACTTTGCACAATGCAATAAAATTAAATCTAGTCTAATCTAATAATCACACATACACACAGGGCAGAAGCAGGAATCAATCCCTCAACCACAGAGGTTTGAAGCAAACATGCTAAAAACTAAACCACGATGCCCCATTTACAATTTTTATTTAATAATAATCAAAATCTGAATCAGATTTATTGCCAAGTATTGTGGGTTTTAGATCTACAAGGAATTTGCCTTGGTGTAATACTGCAGTATAACATTGCAAAAAATATAAAATAATAATAATAATAATAATAATAATAATAATAATAATAATAATAATAATAATAATAATAATAATAAATAAGTAACTAGATTAAGCATTTTAAAAGACAAAAAACACAGCTTGTCATGTTACAGAGAAACTAAAACATGTATACTTTTCTGTCTCATAATCCTTCCTGTGTCAGAATTTCCTGTTCTGATCATGAGTCAACATCACACACATTCACGGTATGGTAGAAAAAAAAAGGCAGAGGATAAAAAAAAAGTCAATCCCATCCAGCACTGAATCTGCAGATCTATAATAAACAGGAGTGTCTGAAAAGCAAGAAAATTGATGCTGCCGTTGCTCACATCGCTTTTTTTTTTTAAGTGCAGGAATACAAGCGAGGTAGCAATCAAAGTCGGAGCGTGATTTCACATGTCTTATTTGTTAGGATTGGAGTCACGGAGTCAGAACTCCGAAAGCGTATCTAGGACGAGCGTTTCTGTTTTGCATTTTGGATCCTCCGTCCCATGAGATCCAAAAACACGGAGATTTCTTTTCACCGAGTGCTGCAGAACAAATCTGATATTATTCCTTGTCCTACACAAAGCTTGAAAATGTTCGCACAAACACAGCCCGAGGAGATCGCCGGGTTTCTTATGATACGAAAGACAGCATCACGACGGAAAATTAAGGCATCAAAGTTGTCCTCATGTCCTGGTCCTGGGCTGCCTGTAGGGAAGCTACTCCATCCAAGTAATCATACTGAAATAAATCTGGATGCCAAACAGACATGGTTGTTAATCACAACACTACTAGAAAACACAGAAACAGCTGGAGAAAGAAAAATGCGATCTGGAGTGCAGCCACTTTTCGCTTGGCAGATTATCCAAGCTATATGAGGAAATATATAAAATATTACATTTCTCCTTCTGTCTCTGCGCGTTCGTGGTCCATTCCCTCTACACATTTCCTCTGGAGATGTTTGTTCCAGCACTTTGAGGCTGTGAGTATGTGTTAGGGCTGTCACTGCCTCAACCTTGGCATGCCAAAGGCTGTAAAGATGCTGCTCCCTGCTGAGACTAAATGGATTATAATTAATCTCTGGAGCCCTAAACAATCAGACGGTGGATCTCCCAGCAAGGAGCGGACCACAAATTTGTTCTTTCACCCATGTGCAGGTGTAGAGGAAGTCAGGTATGATGTGGGAATGAGTATATCAACAAAACACACTCACAGAACCATACAGGATGAGTCCAGAGTGTAGCGAACATTTAATATAGAAAAGTTTAAGCAGATCTTTAGAAGAAGAAGAAGCTTTTATTATCACCACACATACATTGCATCTCAGTGGAATTCTTTTCTTCGCATATCCCAGCTGAGTAAGTTGGGGTCAGAGCACAGGGGCAGCTATCACGCTATTAAGGGCCTTGCTCAATTGCCCAACAGTGGCAGCTTGGCAGTGCTGGGACTCGAATCCCGATATTCCAATGAACAACTCAGACCCTTAACCACTTGAGCCACCACTGCCCACCATAGGCTGTTGTTGTTGTTCTTCAGTCCTTCGGGGTCACTACAGCGGATCATCTGATCCACATATCTAATTTTGACGCCAGTTTTACGCCAGATGCCATTCCTGAGGGCAAAAAGAAGAACTGAGGGCAAGAAGACTTTATTTTCACCACACATACATTACAGCACAGTGGAATTCTTTTCTTTGCATATCCCAACTGAGGAAGTTGGAGTCAGAGCACAGGGGCAGCTATGATACAGTGCCCATGGAGCAGAGAGGGTTAAGGGCTTTGCTCAATTGCCCAACACTGGAGCTTGGTGGTGCTGGGGCTTGAAACCTGATCCTCCAATAAACAAACCCAGAACCTTACCCACTTGAGACGCCACCACCCCACTGATGCAAGCCTCACATTTTATCTGGGCTTGGGTCTGAGAGTTAACCCCTTAGTGGCTGAGTTGGTTCCCTGCCCAGGAATCAAACCAGGACTGTGGCAGTGAGAGCGTGGGACCTTTAGGACAGGGGTGTCCAATCTTATCCATAAAGGGCCGGTGTGGGCGCAGGTTTTCATACCAATCAAACAGAAGCCACACCTGATTCCACCTTTTCAATCAGTTAATTTTGGCTTTCAATTGACTCATGTGTGGCTTCTGCTCGGTTCGAATGAAAACCTGCACCCACATTGACCCTTTCTGGATAAGACTGGACACCCCTGCTTTAGGACCTATCTAGATAACAAGCATTTAACAGAGAATTCCACCAAATAATATTAAAAAACACTGTTAACAGCGCTGAGTATCAGTATTGACCATATACTATTTACTCACTTGCAAATATATCTTTTTTTTTTGCAGTGCAGCGTTCTTATGCACATATTTATACACTCTCAGGAGCAGGAGTAAGATACAAACATTATATTTCCAAATACACAGGATTTTCATGCAAGCCAAATTTCTTGTGTAAATGCTTTATAGATAAATCCTTTCTTATCCAGCTTGATACAGCTGTACAGAAGTGAAACAAATCCCACTTGCAAATCGCACTGAATTCAATGTACAAAATGTAGCTAGCTAAAAAAAATCATAGCCTCGTAACCTAAGTAGTGTATAAAAATACACGTGCGCTTTTCATGGTCACTGTTTAAACCAGAAGAACATCCTAAATTTACTAAATGTTGTCATGCCACTGAGGGTTTAATCTTAAATACTCAATACTACATGATATCAGTGGCTCAAACAAATTGTATCAATGCGGCCGCAATCCTGAGAAAAAACGCTCACAAACATACATCAGGTTAGCACTATGGTGTCAAATAAACCAGTTTTTCATCAGTTTTAACCAGTTTGGCCCTAGCAATATTCTGACTTAGCAATATACACAGACAAGGCATAACATTATAACCACCTGCCTAATATTGTGTTGGTCCCCCTTTTGCTGCCAAAACAGCCCTGACCCGTCATCCACTGTGTATTCTGACACCTTTCTATCAGAACCAGCATTAACTTCTTCAGCAGTTTGAGCAACAGTAGCTCATCTGTTGGATCGGATCACACAGGCCAGCCTTCGCTCCCCACGTGCATCAATGAGCCTTGGCCGCCCATGACCTTGTCTCCGGTTCACCACTGTTCCTTCCTTGGACCACTTTTGATAGATACTGACCACTGCAGACCGGGAACACCCCACAAGAGCTGCAGTTTTGGAGATGCTCTGATCCAGTGGTCTAGCCATCACAATTTGGTCCTTCGTCAAACTCGCTCAAATCCTTACGCTTGTCCATTTTTCCTTCCTGCTTCTAACACACCAACTTTGAGGACAAAATGTTCACTTGCTGCCTAATATATCCCACCCACTAACAGGTGCCATGATGAGGAGATCATCAGTCTTATTCACTTCACCTCTCACTGCTCACAATGTTATAGCTGATCGGTGTATTCTTTCCTCCAAACGCATGCTAACTCTGTCAAACAGGTTGTGCATCTACCCAGTTAAGTAAACGTGTAATGAGTAAATATTTGGAACTTACACGCATTTCATAAGAAGTTCAAACCCCAAAGCTCGGCCTCAGAAAGAAAGTCTGTGATTTCACTTTCTCCTCTGCCATTTTTCAGTTCAGTGGCTTTAAGTTGAACACGTCTGTGTGCTTAAGTGCTTGGCTTCTGTTCCTGCCTGTAAGCTCAGTTTTACAGAAGTCTCTCAGTGTGTTATGGGCCCCGGGAGCCATTAGCTTGGTAACAGAAGCGTCATCTGAATGTCAACAGGCTCCTCACCGCATTTACTCCATCTGCTGCCTCTGGGATTCGAGTGAGAGACGGTACTCTCGCATATGGCCTGTTCTTCAGCACGCTGCATTAGATCTGAGCGTTGTCAACTCCAATGCGCTTGTTCATAAAGTCATAACACAGACAGAAATCTACTCAATGTCATTAACAAGTTCGAGATGTATTATCAGGGTTGAGGAGAAAAATGATTCGAGTCTGTTGTTAAATAATTCTGAATCAATCTCTATATGAACCATTATAAACTGTAAGGTTTGTATTATTTATATTCATACATATGCATTTATCATATTTTCCGGGTCTGGGTATCCCAGGAACACTGAGTCTGAGAAGGGAATACACACACTAAAGGAAGGAAAACCACGTGTAACTGCATATAGACAGTGACTTGAGCTCAGGATCAATGTAGATGCAACGCTACTCACTGCACCACCATGTTGCTTTTATTACCAATATTTTCAACAAAAAAACAGAAAATTGTTCAATCAGCAAAGCCCCGAAGCAAGTTAGACTAAATAATAAATGTAAAATACTTTTTTTCTGGACAAAAATTCACAGTATTTTCTGGTCAAACTTCGAAACCCTTTACTAATGCATGTGCTATGTGTATATGAGATGCAAGCTAAGCTAGCAAACAGATTCCAAAGCCTGAATAACAATTTGACATGATCAGTCAGGAAGCTTGTTTTTCTGCATATGAAACAAAATATTATGGAGATTTTTATTTTTATTTATTTATCTTGTAATTGCAGTAACTTGAGCTCAGGATCAAATCCTGTAGCTGTGAAGCGGCAATGCTAAGCTCTGCTCCAACATGTCGCTCTATTTACTAATATTTTCAGTGAAGAGCCAAAAAAAAACTGTTCAACCAGCAGAAACACGAAGCAAGTTATACTAAATAATAAACATAAAATTCTCTTTTTGGCCAAAATAAACTGTGTTTTCGAGCCAAAAAGCAAAATTGTATCCTAATGTGTTTGCTAGGTGTACGTGAGATGTAAGCTAAGCTAGTTTGACTACATGAGCAGTTTTTCATAAGCCTTTTATAAAGTTACTTATAAAGTTACTTAAGCTTGTTTCTGTATATGAAACAAAATATGATGCAGGTTTTTATCGTGTGATTGCAGTAAATCAAGCTCACAACCAAGTCCTAGAACTTGAAGCAGCAGCGCTACTCGCTACACCCCCGTGTTCCTTTTATTGCTAGTTTTTTGGGGGGGGTTTTCTTCAATAACAGATCAACAGGCTGAACCCTGAAGGAAGTTTCTACAATCCTAAAAGTAAAATACAATTTTTGGCCAAAATACATAGTATTTTTTACCCAAACATCAAAACTATATGCTAGTGTGTATGCGTTGTGTAAATGAGATGCTAACTAAGCTAGCTAACATCTGAATAACCGTTTAACTACATGAGCCATCAGTAATCTTTTATAAAGGTAACTATAGAAAGAAATTTGATGCAGGTTTTTATCTCACAACTTATATAAATATATCTCAAGCGCATCTTTGTGTCTTAAAACTGAGTTTTTTTATACAACTGTGACTTTTTTTCCTCACAGTTACTTTTTAATATCTCACAACAGGGACTTCTGTCTCCATCAACACACTCAGGCATATCCTTCAGCGTGTAAGCACAGGGATAATATTCAAACTCACAGCGTTATATACAGTATAAAGTTATCCCAGAAATCCATACGGCATTCGGTGACATCTCACATTAACACACAGCACCTATATTTAAGAGCAGCGAACAGAAGGAACATCTGCGGCTGGATCGTCACGTCGCCTCACGATTCCGACACCGGGAAAGAAACAAAACTTACAGAAGCACCTTGACAAGAGCATCAAGGACAAATCAATGAAACATTGTCAAACCACAAGCAGTTAGCAAGCCAGATGCCACAATAACAGAACGTAGATATCAGAAAAAAAATAGCCATGTTTGAGATGACCTTTAGATTACTGTGTTAATTTGTAGAAAAAATAAAACACAGGGATTCTGTAGTGATTTTCTCTGTCTGTGCTCATGAGTTTGAGTCTTGTGCCTCGAGTAGGTAGGTCACACTACTTGGAGTGTGTAATTATGTCTCATTAGCCAAGTTTGTCTTGGATCTAAATGTATATATTTATTTAATACAAGATGTATCCTCTAATACAAGATTTATTTAATAATGATGTGTGCAAGAGCAAAAAGGCTTCCTGATTAATTCACATGTGATTGTGTGAAACACAAGTGAGGGTGAATTTCAATAACCTAAAAAAAACAAAAAAACAAGTAAAGGTGTTTAAAATAGGGAAAACTAACACGTGTGAACAAATCAAATGTGAATGTTTAGTGCTGAAAAACAAATCTGAATCGAGTGTGAGTCAAGTGTGTGAGCCATCCTGACTTTGCAATTGAGTATGATGAGTAAATAAAAGGTTGATTGTTTTTTCTGGTTTGTGACTCAGAAGTTGTATAATAGATTTTTTTTTTCCATAAAAATAAATAAATAAACAAGTTAACAAGTAAAAAGTGATAAGAACAGTGCTGTGTGTCACTGCATGAGGTCAGCAGGTGATCTGTGAGCATCACTGTGTGTTGCATGTGAAAGTTAAGACACCTGGTAGGCCGACACGCTCCTAAGTGTGTGTGTGTGTGGGGGTTTGCGTGTGTGGGGGCGCTACTGCTATAGTGTGCAAGGATTAGAGCACTCTGAGCAATGAGCTACAGCTCACATTCCTGATTTATTCACACCGAGAGCGCGTAAGGGCGGTCGTAGGGCGCGGATCATCAACTCACCAGATTGAGCACGGTCTCCGCGATGTCTCTGTCGCTCACCTCCCCGGCTCGGATGAGACCAGCGAGCACGGCGAACTTGGTCCTGATGTTGCGGATGGGCACCGCGGGGTTAAGCACGCCGGACGCCAGCAGCACGGAACCGGAGCACGCAGACCCCGCGGCGGACCCCGACGCAGCCGCCTCGTCCGTGACGGAGCCGCGCTGCTGCTGCTGCTGCTGCTGTCCGCGGCCCGGAGCGCACAGCGCCGTCTCACTCGC
>JAUCMX010000011.1:21136255-21191255 GCA_033459395.1 Hemibagrus guttatus
CATCTATGGTGACTTAAAAAAGCTTATTCAGTCCACCACTAAAATTACAAGCAGATGTGTAACTGGCTTGCTATAACCAAAATATACTTATTAAAAAGACATTAATATGTTATTATATTATTATTATTATTAAAATTATTAATATTTAAATATATTAAAAACATTAATATATTATTATTAAAATTGTTAATATTTAAATATATTAAAAACATTAATATATTATTATATTATTGTTATTATTATATATATATATATATATATGAAACATACAAGTTGTAATAAAGCTTTTTTTTAAATAATCCCTGCTGTACAATTCCCCACACTTTCCTTAGCTAAGGAATTAAATAGAGGTGTATAAAGGTTCACAGCGCCATCTAGCGGATATTAAAGCCTTTTTTTTCACTGTCTCTCAGATCAGCTGATGAGAAATCAAGCATTAACTCTTTAACCTGTAAAATTATGCATTAGGGAAAATGAAAAAAACCATAAACTCACACTAACCTTATATTATTTGTATTTCTTTTGTGCTTTTCTGCTGTGTTTTTAATAACCTGTATCTCATATGTATTGGACCTGCAGTTGATCTACAACAAGAGGTGCTGGACCAAGGCCAGGAAGAAATTGAATAACTTCAGCCATCTGCAGGATGGACTCTTCTGTCTGTTGTGGTCAGGGAAAAGCTTCCGGTCCTTGAAGGCAAACACAGAGACACTGAAGAGGAGTTTCTTCCCGCAGGCCATTTAGGGCCTTCACTCAGGGGAGCACTGAGAGCGCAGAGCTCTTTTCTGGACTTCTGCACAACACACATGACCTCAGCTGGATTTTTGCACAGCACACTTCGCATTTCATGCGCTCAAAACTGCATACACATTGCACATTTTATTCATAAACAGCTATTCTATATTCCTATCGTCAGTCATTGTATTGTTTTCATATGTTGCATATTTAGTTTATTTATTTTTTATATGTTTATTTATTTACTTGTGTTTTATTTTTTTATTTTATTGTGTGATTGTGTATGTGGCCAATAAAATTTTAATTTTAATTACTTTGATATTCACCAACCAGGCATAACATTATGACCGCCTGTCTAATATTGTGTTGGTCCCCCTTTTGCTGCCCAAACAGCACTGACCCATCATGCACTGTGTATTCTGACACCTTTCTATCAGAACCAGCATTAACTTCTTCAGCAATTTGAGCAACAGTAGCTCATCTGTTGGATCGGATCACACGGGCCAGCCTTCGCTCCCCACATGCATCAATGAGCCTTGGCCGCCCATGACCCTGTCGCCGGTTCACCACTGTTCCTTCCTTAGACCACTTTTGATAGATAGTGACCACTGCAGACCAGGAACACCCCACAAGAGTTGCAGTTTTGGAGATGTTCTGATCCAGTGGTCTAGCCATCACAATTCGGCCCTTCGTCAAACTCGCTCAAATCCTTACGCTTGTCCATTTTTCCTGTTTCTAACACATCAACTTTGAGGACGAAATGTTCACTTGCTGCCTAATATATCCCACCCACTAACAGGTGTCATGATGAGGAGATCATCAGTCTTACTCACTTCACCTCTCACTGCTCAGAATGTTATGCCTGACCAGTGTACTTAAAAATATCTGTCCATTATCAGGCTACTTGTACTTCTAATGCCTCAGTAGTTTATAATACTGCAATTTGGCCAAAAAACATGAGCTACAAGACTCATATAGCATTCAAATAAAATTACTCTATAGCCACCAGTTTAGCAAACTGTGCCAAGATGTCCAGTATGACAAATAGATAAACTTTTCTGGTTTCTAACCTCTTGAAAATCAACACTAATGACATTATTGACATTGCCGAGGCTTAAAAGATTTGTTTTAACCAGATGTTCAATATACAGAAGTTATTTATAATAATTTATAAATTTCAATGTTTTTTGCACTGGATATACTCCAGAATGTAGCAACACAATAGAAAAAAATCCTAAAACAGTAACTGATGCAGTTAATGATGAGGTAAGTATGTGATGCTAAACTGGTGGCTGTAAGGTTGTATATATTTTATTTTTTACATATATGGGGATTTTTAGAGAATTCCCATTTCATTTTATATTGTGGTAAAATGTATTGGCTGTTTGCAGTCCACTGCTGTGTTGAATCAGGAAATACTGTAACCTTTTAGACTCTACATTCTTCTGTATAGAAAAAATGTTGTTTTTTTTAACATACTTGAGCATATAGAATTATAATACCTAGAAATTGACTAGATTCCGTGCCAAGACATAAGATCGTATTCCGAGTTCAAATGCACGCAGTCGAGATTGAATCCTAAAATTGCACATATTGATATTCACACCTCAGGTATAACTATAAACCTGTAGACATCAGAGCCGGTCAGTGAGCTGCACAAGATTTGTACACACATGGTGGTGGTGGAGTTTAATTAAAACAGAGACGTCTCTGAAGTGAGACACAATTCACAATACCTGCTGAAGTGAGGAGTTAAATCCAGCACCAGTGTGTGACACTTTAATGCAACCGCAACATGTCACACTGAAATGTGTATTTAGTAAATAGACTGTAAATGTCATTTGATGCCAAAATTTAATACATTAATATATAACTACTTCCCTTTTAATTGTATTATCCTTGTAAAATCCACATAACTTTTTTCCACACAAAGGAGATTAAAACAGGAGAAAAATCTAAAATAAATGAAAAATTCCATGTATTAACACACAGTTTTCCATTTGGTCCATATATATATATATTGTCTTCTTTTTCTTCTTCTTCTTTCGGCTTTTCCCTTCAGGGGTTGCAACAGCGAATCATCTCTCTCCACCTATCCCTATCTTCTGCATCCTCAACACTTGCACCCACTAGCTTCATATCCTCATTAATTCCATCCATATACCTCCTCTTTGGCCTTCCTCTTTGCCTCCTGCCTGGCAGCTCCATGTCCAACATTCTCCTACCAATATACTCACTCTCCCTCCTCTGAACATGTCCAAACCATCTTAATCTGACCTCCCTAACTTTGTCCCCCAAACGTCCAACATGAGCTGTCCCTCTGATGTACTCGTTCCTAATCCTGTCCAATCTTGTCACTCCCAAAGAGAACCTCAACATCTTCAGCTCTGCTACCTCTAGCTCTGACTCCTGTCTCTTCCTCAGTGACGCTGTCTCTAAACCATACAGCATGGCCGGTCTCACCACTGTCCTGTACACCTTCCCCTTGATTCTCGCTGATATTTTCCTATCACACAGAACTCCCGACACCTTTCTCCACCCATTCCAACCTGCCTGCACTCGCTTCTTTACCTCTTATATATATATATATATATATATATATATATATATATATATATATATATATATATATATATAGTTGTATACTGTATAAAACTGTGCATTTAGCAAATAAAAATCTTGAATCTTGAATCAGAGTATGCAGAATATTAATATTAAGAGATCTATTTTAAATGGACAAAATTATCCTTTCTGTTATTTTTTTTTTTTTTAAATACAAGAATTATTTATTTATTATTTATTTTCTATTTATCAGAGTCGCCAGGCCGATCACTCCACTTTATTCTTATCACTTTTATCAATTTTTCCCTGCTACTACATGTAACATAATTATGCAGCAATATTTGATTTCTTTTATATTATTTCTTGTTTCTTCCTATTTCTTATTTTGAATTTTGTTATATAATATATATGTACAGTCTAAGGAGGACTGCTTTCAATTTACTGCAAGTTATATACTATATATAACTGTCTATGTGACATCATAAAATCTTGAATCTATTTGTGTTTTTTATTCAACAGTCTCTTGCTCTTACATTAGCTCATGCTGGATTTGGTAGACGCTATTAAAAATAATTCTTGGATGCCTCAATTAAAAAAAAATCTGGCAACCACAGAGTTGTAAACTACACTACAGAGGTGATAATCTGTAATAGGAGTCAGGAGTCACACACTCATTTATAAACTCTGAACAAGTGTGTGATTCAGCAAGCCTTGATCTGGCTACTAAACGTTTGTGATTCAATGGATCAGTACTTAGCTTTGAACTTATAACCAGAAATCTGTGATTCAGTGAATCAGTGAATCAATACTTAAACTTGATCTCCCTAACATATGTCTGTGATTCAGCAAATCAGTGAATCAATACTTAGCCTTGATCTGATTACTAAACATCTGTGATTTAGTGAATCAGTGAATCAGTGAATCAGTGAATCACTAGTGGAGGGCACGGAGGCTTAGTGGCTACCACGTTTGCCTCACACCTCCAGGGTTGGGGGTTTGATTCCCGCCTCCCCCGTGTGTGGAGTTTGCATGTTCTCCCCATGCCTCAGGGGTTTCCTCCGGGTACTCCGGTTTCCTCTCCCGGTCCAAATACATGCATTATAGGTTGATTGGCATCTCTAAATTGTCTGTAGTCTGTGAGTGAATGTGTGTGTGCCCTGTGATGGGTTGGCACTCCATCCAGGGTGTATCCTGCCTTGATGTCCAATGACGCCTGAGATAGGCACAGGCTCCCCATGACCCGAGAATAGATCGGATAAGCGGTAGACAATGAATGAATGGATCAATAGTTACCCTTAATCTTATTGCCAAGAATCTGTGATTCAGCAAATCAGTTAATCAATATTTAGCCTTGATTTAATTACTAAATGTCTGTGATTCAGTGAATCAACGCTTAGTCTTGATCTGACTACTAAAAAGTCTGTGACGCCATGAATCAATACATAATCTAAATCTTAGTACCAAAAGTCTGTGATTTAGCAAATCAGTTAATCAATAATTTGCCTTTATCTGACTACTAAACGTCTGTGATTCAGTGAATCAGTACTTTGTCTCGTTCTGACTACTAAAAGAAATCAGAGATTCAAGGAATCTGTGAATCAGATTCCTTGAATCTCTGAGTGAATCACAGCCTTCTTCTTACCAAAAAAAACAGTGATTCTGTGAATCAGTTCTTAGCCTTGTAATCACCACTAATAAATTAAGTGATTCAGTGAATCAGTGAAATAAGTCCTGGATTTAATAAACATCTGGCAACCACACAGGTGTAAACTACATGGAGGTGATTATCTGTAATGATCTGCATGCGAAGCCCAGACTTTTCTTCTGTGTGAATATACGGTTGACATACAGACACTTTAACAGAAGTAATACAGCACAGCTAGAAAACGTGCCAAAATAATAGACACAAACAGTTATTTATAATTAATTTATGTATAGTTTATTAAAAAGACATTGTCTCTGACTTGTCCCCTACGTAATCCAGTACTACAAGAGCAGGTCTGAGAAAGTCAAACCCAAGTCATTTTTTTTTTTCATTTTTTTTTTTACAAAGTTAAAATAAAATACAATAAAATAACACCCATTTCTCAGACAAACACAGAATGATCCACAAGGAGAAAGGCAAAGTAAAACCAGTTTACATCTGAGTAACATTCTGTACCATGTAAATCACGTTGATATCAGTGCAAATGAGATATCAAGAGACAGAACGGCCAAATGCTCGGATAAAACACGCTCTGTACAGGTCACATGTCAGTATACATGTGAACACATACACAAACACACACACACACACACACACACAGACACAGAATACGAGAACACACATGCGATTGTGCAGCATGTGTGTTCGAATATAGCTTTGAATTAAAAAAAAAAAAAGTACATGCTTCCCAGAAGCATTTAAGAGCTTAGATGTTGTATACATTGTATAATAGTATGTGCACAGCAAATATGTACCAATAGAATTAATTATAATACAAATAATGATAATTACAAATAATACAATATTACAAATGGACAAACATGAACGCTAAGGTACACTGGCAGGATGCTGATTTTATTTATTTATTTATTTTTATATATTTTTGAGAGTCACAGCATTGACTGAAGGGTGTCCCGGGTATTGGGTTGTCCCTCACAGAAATGTCCATTCGTGCAGAAAGGCGTTAGAGGACTCAGATTTTAGTCTCTGGTCCATCTGAATGGATGGGCTGGAAGGAGTTGCGGATACGGGCGGCTTCGGCGGCACACAGGTGACCGAATGCTTTGTTGTACCATTCTGGAGTTCTGCCTCTGAACACAGAAAGAAACAGGAGAAATTATTTACACTGTACACACATTTTAGCACATGATAATCTTTATACACAGAAATTTGTAACACTATCCGTTTAAAAATGTAATATGGTTGTCACATGCAGCTCAAGGACAGAGACAGGCCGAGAGGACACAAGTGCAGGGTGTACTTCTTTATTTAAAAAAAACAAAAAAAACCCAATGTAAATAAATAAATACAAATAAAAAACAAAGAAGAAGGCAGGTCAGGATCTAACCTGTCTCTGGATGATCTATGTGTCAAAGACAGGTCTCAGACTAAACTATTAAAAAGATACTAAAACAAAATAAAGTTACAGACAGGACAGGAACAGGATATGGTCAGGAAATGAGAGTTGGTTGTAGAGTCGATGGAGAGGAATATGGAGTCAATGAGACCACGAAACAAAGGGCTCAGTAACACTGAACGCGCACTTCGCCAGAAAGATAACGTTCACGAGGGATTAAATAGAAACATAAATCAAGAACAAAACTGAAAACTGGTGAATGAGATAATGAAGCATGAGGGGAAACAGGAAGTGAGCAGACAGGGGCGGAGACAGGACATGAAAAGAAAGCATGCATGCATGTATAAATAAATAATTATCAATTATACTAGTATTTACTAGTATTTAAAGATTAGCAAACATACAGTATGTAAAACTAAAACTGCAAAAATATGCAATATTAGCAATTTATTATTAATAATTATGATAAGGAATGGAATATTAGTAAGTATTTAATCGTATCCATTAGCACTTATTGAGGTGGTTTGTAATATTAGCAGTTAACATTGCTGTAAAAGGTTTAGCAAAAAAAGTTGTGATTAGCACTTAGCACATGCATTTGCAGTGATCGCACTCAGAGTGTGTACTCACTTAAGGTCCACTCTAGAGACGTGTGTGAGCCGTGACTTGCCCGAGCCGCAGGGCTCCAGCAGGTAGCCAGACTCGAGCACGACTCCCCTGACGCCACCTATGAGAGAACACTCGTCATGCTCGATGGAAACGGACACGAGAGAGCATGCGCCCCGAGGTAAATCTGTCCTCCATGACCTGCAAGTAAACACACAGCAAACAGACAGAATGAAGATGTGTTCAGGTGAATTTATACGTCTAGCCAGTTACTCATCTAATGCATAAGCAGTTTTGGTTTACTATCATAAAGGGTGCTGATAATTCTGTAGATGATTATATACATGGAGTAACTAGGATAAAAGTGCACATTATAATATATGTACAATTACTGTCAGAAAATGTAAAGTAATTCCACAGCTGTAATTATTATCAGAAGATAATAATTGCGAGTGAGCTGTGACGTACCTGAGCACTACAAAATCCCTGCTGGGGTGCGGGGGCATGCGGTTCAGGACGTACTGAAAGACCTCAGTCTGCTTGTCAAGCACTTCGCACAGTCTCCACTGCAGCAGATCCACATCCCACAGATGGCGCTCTCGCAGTATGCGGTTCAACACTACAGACGGAGGAGCCTCCACCTCCACTGAGACACGCCAACGCCGCAGCGGGTTCCCATCACCTACCTACAGGGCAGCAGGACATTTCATACACTTAATCTTTTGCAGTGATTCAGTGACTCAGTGAA
This sequence comes from Hemibagrus guttatus, assembly GCA_033459395.1. Lineage (NCBI taxonomy): Eukaryota > Metazoa > Chordata > Actinopteri > Siluriformes > Bagridae > Hemibagrus > Hemibagrus guttatus. The sequence goes on from JAUCMX010000011.1 coordinate 21,143,969, forward strand.
TCAATACTTAGCCTTGTCTGCTTACCAAAACATCTGTGATTCAGTGGATCAATACTTAGCCTTGTCTGCTTACCAAAACATCTGTGATTCAGTGGATCAATACTTAGCCTTGATCTGACTACCAAAACGTCTGTGATTCAGTGACTCAGTGAATCAATACACAACCTTGTCTGATTAACAAAAAGTCTGTGATTCAGTAACTCAGTCAATCAATACTCAGCCTTGTTTTGACAAGTTTTTTAGAAAGTTTTTTCTAAAAATCAGATATTCAAGGACTCAGTGAATCAGTACTCAGCTGTTTTCTTACCAAAAATTAGCAAATCAGTGAATCAAATCTTAGCCTTGTATTGGCAACTAATGAATCAGTGATTCATTGAGTCAGTGAATCAAATGTTAGCCTTTTACTCACAACTAATAAATCAGTGATTCAGTGAATAAGTGAATCAAATCTAAGCCTTGTTCTGCCTTAAATCTATCTTGCTTAAATTTGAGGTAAAAAAAAAAAAAAAAGCTAAACTCAGCTTATTTAGCTACCCTCTTATCTCTGACCCCTAAAGGCAGTATACGAAGCCAGTACAAACATTCCCAAGTCTCCATCCCTACCTTTTTGTACGCGAGTTCAGTGTTGTCAGAGCTTTGGCAGGACACCCAGCCCTTGGCTTTGTCTCGGGCCTCCTTGAGCAGGACTTGAAGTCGGGACTCTAAGTGCACAGGCCAGGAGCCTTCGTCCTCCTCTTCTTCATTGTGCTGCTGCTGCTGCTTACACAAGTCCTCCAGCGTCGGGGCCTGCAGGTCAGCCTCTACGTACGAGTTCCTCGACTGCGTCACCATTTCATGGGGAATCTGAGGGTGGAAGAGACAAAAAGCTATTTATTTCCCAGAAATAACATCAAGTTTAGGTCATTCTAAGGGGAAAATATTCATTACTGTAGCTTAAAGGGCACACTGAATACGAAAATTGTGAACTTATATTCATTTTGTCAACCAAGAAAATAACTAGGTAGTTTTCTGGCAAAAACTTTTGGCAAACAAGATGGTTATTTCATATTAAAATTTAAACATATGTTAAATTATTATGAGAATATTACAAGGAAGACACAGAAGATGATTTCATTGAATGTATTAGCAGCATTCCTAACTACACTTACAGACAAAGTATTCATTCAAACCCCGCCCCTTTTTTACATTACAGTGGTCAAGAACCTACTGACCACAAACATGTCAATGCCATGATCTGAGGAACCATAAAGATGAGAGAGAGATAAACTCACCTCAAATAGCCGGTTACACTCTGTGATCATATGTGCTAAGCCCTGTGTGGCGGCCAGGTTCTCATTCAGGTCCTTTTGGTCAGGTCTTCCAGTGGCGTATTTCTTTTGCATGGTTCTTTAAAGAAACAGAAGAAGAACTATTCAAAAAAAAAAGTATGGAATGCCAATATTAAATACATAAGAGTGACAGTAAGGTAGTTGCTTTTAAAGCCCACCAAAAGTCCACAAAAACACATTGGAGTAAAAGGCATCTTAATGGAAATATTTCTTATCTCTAGAACTGAAACCATGGGCAAGTTTATACCAAATATAGCAAATATATGGTATTTCATACCAAGGCATACCAAATATTATCACCCTGTCTGCACCAACTCCTCTAAACAATAATCTGGAAACCCTCAGTGGTGCGAGCTACATCCAAGTAAATTTTAATCAATTGAATGGCACACAGGTGGCACCGTGGCTTAGTGGATAGCATGTTCGCCTCACAACGGGGTTCGAGTCTCGCTCCCGCTCACTGTGTGTGTGGAGTTTGCATGTTCTCCCCCTGCTTAGTGGGTTTCCTCCGGGTGCTCCGGTTTCCTCCCACAGTCCAAAGACATGCTACTAGGCTGATTTGAGTCTCTAAATTGCCCGTAGTGTGTCAGTGAATGAGTGTATGTGTGTGCCCTGCGATTGGGTTGGCACTCCGTCCAGAGTGTATCCTGCCTTGATGCCCGAAGATGCCTGAGATAGGCTCCCCGTGACCCGATGATAGATCGGATAAGCGGTACAGACAGTGGAAATGGAATGGAATGGAATGGCACACACACACACACACACACACACACACATACACACACACACACACACACACACACAGAGCATCAACTTAAGTTCCTGTGTAACTTGAATCCAAGAAACTTTTCCCATGTAACCCACCTTGGAGAGAGGTTTTCCTTCTTCAGGATGTTGAGGTGAAAAAGGGAGGGCGCTAAACACACGGCGATATTCATGGGCGTCATCTGATTCTCCTGCACAGAGGAAGTAACATCACTGAGGAAGCACAGCAAGGTTTGCAGGACTTCTCTGTTCTCATCGGACATCAGCATGATGGCCGCCTGGACCGCCTGCAACCGCTGATCCTTAGGCACGTCTACAAAGATATAAAGAAAACCAAATGTTCAGGAAAAGTGTATACATTTAGATAATGGTAAATGCAGGTTGTTTCATTAGATGTAGGTTCATTCCCTTACACTGGTAAATATGGAGGAAGGTTTCTCCCAGTTTGCTGGTAAGAAGCGGCTCGGGAAGATCTCTGAAGAACTGCTTGACCATGTCGGCCACATCGTAGGCGGACTGGTCCTCATAATTCACGTCCTCTGGAGAGTTCTCATTCATCTGCCTGAGAGCCTGGATGCGAGATTTCACTCCGGACTTGCGGAAAAGACCCACCTGGAGATTTGATAAGACAGTGAATTAATGGTGAGGACAGAGATAAACAACATATGTGGTGTTTTGGAAAATCCCATTGGATGTGGCAAAAAAAAGTTAAAAATGGGATTAGCAAAAACTGTGTATTTCTGCCTGAGCTTTAAGGTTCCTTAAATATATTTCACCAAAACAATAGGGCAATGTATTTGGTTTAGTTCTTAATCTTACCCAGTCTATCTTCATGCAAAGAAAACAGTGTGCAAGTTTTACAAACGCAGTAGTAAAAAGAGGAAAAAAAATGCCAGTCTGCCTAAAGTTGTCTAAAACTTCAGTAGCTGTGTGTTATTTTCTCATGCAGGGAATTTCACGCCTTGTCATGAATGCCATGCTTTGATCAAAACAGACATAAGCCTAATCAATTCAGTTTGTAATCAAATTCTGTCTATCAAAATGCCTTCACTGCTGGAGCACCGCATGACAGCTTTAAATGAGATTTTCTCCCCTTTCACTTTTGGGGGTTAAAAAAAAAAAGTTTGATCTTTACTTCTAGTTGAGAGACAAACATACACTGTATTGGCAAAATTTTTGGGACACCCCTCCAAATCATTGAATTCAGGGGTTGTTTTTCAGGACATTTTGGACAATTTCATGCTCCCAGCTTTTTGGGAACAGTTTGGGGATGACCCCTTCCTGTTCCAACATGATTGCACACTAGTGTACAAAGCAAGGTCCATAAAGACATGGATGAGCGAGTTTGGTGTGGAGGAGCTTGACTGGCCTGCACAGAGTCCTGACCTCAACCTAGAACACCTTTGGAATGAATTAGAGCGGAGACTGCGAGCCATGCCAAAACTGGCAACATCCAACATCAGTGCCTGACCTAACATATGCGTTCTAGAGGAATGGTCAAAAATTCCCATAAACACACTCCTAAACCTTGTGGAAAGCCTTCCCAGAAGAGTCGAAGCTGTTATAGCTGCAAAGGGCGGGCCAACTCCATATTACATTCAAGTGCATGTTAAGGCAGATGTCCCAAAACTTTTGGCAACATAATCTATCTCAGTTCAGGAAAATGTACAGATTTCAGAACAATACATAGTATAAAATGTTGAAATATCACAAGGTGAAAGGTTTTCCCAGGCTAGCACATATATTTTGAGATGTAGGGGCTGGTGGGAGTATGAATTTAATCAAAGTGTGTTAACGAACCTGGTCAAGACACTGGCTCCTGAGGTAGCGTAGAGCCTGCTGGAGGCCCAGAGGTAGAGGCTGACCGAAACGCTGGACATGCACGATGAGAGGAACACCAAACACGTTCTTATCCTTATAGTCAGGAACCTTCATCCTCTTCATGAACTTTGGCACTGACCTACATCACAGAGAATGTTTTAATAAATCGATGCATTTCTAATGCCAGTTTAGTACAACACCAAGATGACAGAGATCTCTTTATATGTGCTTCCTCATCTTTCAGCAGAACCGATGCACTACTAAATCTTAACATTTTACAAATCAAAATTCTCACCAGGTCCAGCCATGCTTGTTAGACAGTGAGTACTTCTCCATGATGGCAGTGAGGCGCAGTAAAGAGAACCTCTGCAACAGGCTGAGCTGTCCTGCTGATTGGTTAGTGATCTGTAGGGAAGCCACTGAATGGCTGAGGCGGTTGGAGATCTGGAAACTCGGCCACCGCAAACTGAATACAGAACAGGAGTCAAATTTTAGTGAAGGAGCTGTGGCTGAAGGGTGGTATCATACAGATAGAGAATACATTATCTATCCAATCATTATAATAACATGACAGTGTTGTTGAACTCCGATTCTGATTGGTCAGAATGTATTGATGTATTGACACAATTGTGACACTTGAAAGGTGGACCAGAGATCATTTCCTGTGACCATGCTCACATTTGAAAACACATTACTAAACTGTGTATGTGAATATGTTTGAATACTAAGATTGTATGTATAGTTTCCATCTAGCACCTTCTTACTTCTTTATCCCTTTAAAGAAACCCTTCAAGTTTCCCTTTAAGTGCCTTTTAAGAAGCTAAGTACTCTTAGTTATCCAAAGAAGCCTTGAGAAACCCTGCTTTCTAAGTCTCTTTTTACTTCCCTTTCTCCAGACTTGGAGCTCTTTGCCCTGATGTTCCAGTGTGGTGAAGTATGACAGTTATTTTAAGGCTGAAAACAGTCTACAGAACCGATCACTCACCCTCTTGAAAGTCATGGTCTTGGGCTCACTTCCACATGTGTGAAGCCATCTGCCCTCAGTGCATACCAAGTTATATGGTTGGTTCAACTTTACTTCCTGTTTCAAGTTTTGTGACAGTGGGGAAAGGCTTGCTAGGGTCAGCAGATGAGATGCATCTTACTGAAGTATAAAACAAAACTTTTACTGGACTGTAACAGTACTTAGCTCACCTTTGTGGTAAATGTGCATATACTGAGAGCATTGTGAATTGTCTGCCTACAAAAACTTCTTATAAGGGAACAGCTCTTTGTTTGCAGGTATTCCCATAAGAGGACATGCCATGCATATTAACATTGCTGTTGCAAACATTGCTTTTCTGTTCTGGTACCAAAGGGAAACACTAAAACCAACAAACAGATGTACCTAGTGCCTACCATATTGCAAGTACAAAACATATTTATGGAATTGCAAAATTGATCCGCGGTTCAGAAGAAATTGTACATGAACTTACAATTATGAGTCTGTCCCACAAAACAAGCCCAGAACTGGTACTGGGTGTGGACTGGTACTGGGTGTGCGTATCGGTAAATCCACCGATAGAGTTGTAAAAATACGTACAAAGCTCTAAATCTTACCGATTTGGCCTGGTGAGAGAAGCTCCAACTCCTGAGTCTCTCCTTTCTCTAATTCCTGTAGATTCAGTTTCATTAAGTGAAGCACCATCTCTGTCCCCATCACTGGGGGTAACCTGCCCCTCCAGCACAGAGTGACCCTCCAAATCCAGGGTGATGTGACTTGAGGACTGTATGTTCCCCTGACCTTCCCCATCCTGCTCCACCTTGACCTTTTCCACACTCTCTCCTGTAGGCAGAACGTTCTTGGACCAGTGATCCACAATCTGCTGCAGGCCATTCACATGCTGAAGGATATCATCTAAGTGAGGGAACAGGTCCTCGTTTTTCAAATCAATGAGGTCCCCGGTGCTGGCGTAGAGGTGTGAGCCAGGCACGTTGTCGTAGATGCTGATGCGGCTGCCACGTGAGCAGCATTGTGTAACAGGTCTTTGCTCTTTTATGCTTGGCTGACGCTGGGCTTCAGAAACCCTGTTTAAAGGTACAGCTGTGGGTGAGAGACTCTCAATGGAAAGAGCTTTGGGGAAGGTTCCAGGCTTGTGGTCTTTTGGGATGTGCACTACCAGATCTTCATAAGAACGGAATTCATTGCGTTTACCCTGAACAATTCCAGAGAAGACATCCAGGTCATCCAAGTACATGCCACTGCGCTTGTGCTCAGCACGGTGGGCTTTGCGTTCCTTCAAGCTTGGAGTGCTGACAGTGCTGCCCCCAGATTGGCTGCTGCTACCTTCACTGCTCGAGTGTGAACTCAAGACACCATGGCCATTAATCTCCACACATTGGAGAGCCTTCAAGGCTTGAGGTTCATGCTGAAGAATAGGAGCACTGATCACCAAAGTCCTGCACCCATTCTCTGCTCCCTCACGCGACCGCAGAGTCTCCATACGTCGCAGGAAGTCCTTGGCCCGTGTCCGGCCCAGCTTTCCATGCTTGACAGGAAGTGAGGAGTAGCTAGGGTGGTCTGAGGAATGATGACCAGTCCCTAGCTTAGGCATGGCACTTGAGTCTGAGCAGGCACGGCGTGAGCTGTCTGAATCATCTGCACTGTGAGCTCGAACTCCTGCGCTTCCACTGCTGCTTTCGCTGTGCAAGGATGAGACGTCAGGCTCGCTCAGATCTGTCAGGACACTCTCGCTGCTGGGTGTGGCCCGAAGAACTGACTCTTCCCCTGGCTCCCTTGGCCCCGCCTCATCAAGGAGACGGGACCAGCGACGACTGCTCCATTCAAAGGTCCATTTGTCGCTAATGGCAAACAGGTCATCAGAATCCGAGTCTTCACTCTATTGGGACAAAACGTACCTATGTTCAGGTGTACACTTAAAACCGATTAAGACCTAATTTATGAAAAGGGGAATTAACAGAAAATAAAATCACCAGGTAAACTTCAGACACTGGTAACTTTCAATTGAAATCTTTGTATGAGTCCAATTAATTTTTCAGATTTACTACTTTTGGTTTCTGTCCATCAACAATATCGGAGGTATTTTTGCTGTTTTGCTGTAATCCTTTGAAAAACCACCCCAGTCAAGGTGTTGCAAAATTGATAACAATAGCTAACATCAGCTATTCCTTACACTCGCTTATGGTTGTATTCCCAAAGGAAATACACAGAGAAACACATTCTCCACCAAATACAATGGTCTGATTCTTATCAAAGGCTAAATGAAAATGAGTCTATGAGGAAAACAACTCCACAAATTGAACAATAATTTAAATGAAAATTAAACCTATCATTAGAAAGATGCAAGCTAAACTGTAAAACAAGTATCATGCATGAAAAGTATCAAGTTTCCTTACAGTATTTTTGTTCCATTTTAAAGTGAAGTTAACCATGAAAAACAAATCTTCGTCATTTAAAAGAGAGAACAATATGCTTAAGGGTATTATGTTAGAGAAAATGCCCTGACCGACTCCCACCATACAATGAGGAATTATCAAATATCACTGAATCTATACTGGGAGGATGAAAAGCACATATGGAAACTGAGGGAAATGGAACGTGGTTCTTTAAATATGCAAAAATAACTTTTCCACTTGCATAGTAACCAGGAAATTTGAAGCTCGTGTAGTCTTGTAAGATATACAGAGTTGACAAAAAAAATCCTGTTACACTTACCTTCTTTTTGGGGAGATTCACGTCCAGTTTCATAGAGGCACACTTGTTTAACGTGTTGAGTCGTCTGCATAAGAAAGTAAAAAAAAAAGATGTTTGCTTAGATCTTGAAAAGAAAGCCTTCTTTGCTCCACGTGAGTTACGGCAGCAGTGGGAAAACTGTTTCTGAGTTAATTTGATAAAGACTTCATCTCTTCCTGGCCAAACACTAGCTCTGGCTAGCATTAAACCCAATTATTCATACATATGAGCTCTGTGCTCTGGTTCTAATTGGTAGAGCCTGTTGAGCAGCAGCTGTCCAGCTATGGCAAATATCATGGAAAGGATTTAATATGGTCCTTGAGAAGAAATTATCGGTGTTCCTGACTGGTGGCGATGTCTGTAATAGACAGTAAATAGAGAGCCTTGGTCTCTTGGAGCTCGGCTGCTGAGTCTTTGTGGGAAAGCTGGAGTTAGGTATTAATAGCCACTGAAAACAACAGCAGTAAAGATGGAAACAGTGATGACACATTCCACGCAAAGGGCATGTCCAAGGAAACAGAGGTTAGCAGGATTTGTAGGGTGTTGATTATGGCTTTTGTGACAAATTATTGTTTGGAAACAGATTCCTGACTGTTTGATGACAGCGAAGCCCTAAAACAAGGCAGATGAATGGTAGGGTCAATGAGATATAATGCTATAGAAGCAGGGTCGAGTGGAAACTTTCAGAACCAAGGATAAGGAAAATAAGGATATAGGAAAAACAAGTCATGTGAAGTGATCGAAATCCTAAAATATGGTGTGCTAACCCACAGTATTACGTATTCACGGTACCCTGTAATGTTTTTACAGATTAAAGAAATTCTTAATCTTCTTCTTTTTTGCGTCAAATTATTTGAAGAGTTTTGGGATAAATTAATTACTACAAAAAAAGTCAATAACATCAAGGGCAAGATTCTAAACAGATTGAAACAATACTAGATTATTCAGCTGAATGTGAGTGTGTTTTTATTATATTACTTTATTTCAAATGGCCGAAGTGTAGCTACATGTAGAACTTGCAGTATTCTTACAGAAAGCTTGTTCTCTGTAACCAGCATGTAATCTTTATTTTCTATGCAATTGAAGTTTAATTGGCGGCAGGGGCATAATGGAGTTACTGTATGTCTGACTCCCTCAAGAGATCATTTTTGGCAATGCATGCTCAGCTGGTACACAGAACACCCCCTACACACAATATGTGCCTCGTTTTCGAAGCTAGATATATTCATTCATTCATTGTCTACCGCTTATCCGATCTATTCTCGGGTCACGGGGAGCCTGTGCCTATCTCAGGCGTCATTGGGCATCAAGGCAGGATACACCCTGGACGGAGTGCCAACCCATCGCAGGGCACACACACACTCTCATTCACTCACGCAATCACACACAATTTAGAGATGCCAATCAACCAACAATGCATGTCTTTGGACCAGGGGAGGAATCCGGAGTACCCGGAGGAAACCCCCAAGGCACGGGGAGAACATGTAAACTCCACACACACACACACGGCGGAGGCAGGAATCGAACCCCCAACCCTGGAGGTGTGAGGCAAACATGCTAACCACCAAGCCACTGTTCCCAAGCTGGCTATAAATTTATTAAAAAAATCACTCAAAGCAATGTTTACAGAAGTGCTGTTGTGTTTGTTAAAATCCAGTTATTCGGGAAAAACAATATCCTAAAAGAGTTCCTGAATTTGTCGTTTCATATTAAAGACTAGACCGCAACAATCCAAAATTAATTCATAAATAAAGACAAATAAGTCGAACGATTTAATTAGGACAAAAGTAATGGCATCCTATAAACAGAGTATGGTATTATAGCAGGGGCGCTGCTATGGCTAATCTGATTTCAGTAAGGAGGTGCTTTTTCACCCTTTTGTTGGTTTCAGATCTCTGTCAGCTTTGCCTTTTATAGAGCCTTGTGTGCATGGCTAACTAAATCACACTATACTATATACTACAGCCTAAAGTTCACCATTAAATTAGTGTGGATGATACAGGACAAGACTAACACCCTAAAAAGGGCCGTGGGTTTGATACCTTGGACAGCCTGAAGACTGCACATGCCGAAAACAGTTTACACTCAAGTCTCAATCACTGAACAGATGTGAAGAAAAAAATCCAATTAAATCTAAAATGACTCATGCTCAAGGTCCTGTTAACCCACTTAGCACTGCATGGTTCTAGAGTTTACAATTATAGAAAAGAAATGATTGATGATTGTGTGCCTCCAAACACTCTATATACACTATATTGCCAAAAGTTTTGGGACACCCCTCAAATCATTACATTCAGGTGTATAAAATCAAGCACCTAGGCATGCAGACTGCTTCTACAAACATTTGTGAAATAATCTCAGAAGCCCAGAAGAGCTGAGGCTGTTATAGCTGCCAACTCCATATTAAACACTATGGATAAAGAATGCGATGTCATTAAAGTTCACGTGAATGTAAAGGTAGATGTTCCAAAACTTTTGCCAATATAATGTATATGAGCTTTCCTGAAACTTTTGTAAATCTAGCAGGAATTTTTAGTTTGGTTTGGCCACACGCACACACACACACACACACACACACACACACACAGAAGTTGTAGAGTGGTTATAATATCTAAATATCAGGTCACTGGACAGCAAGTTAAAGCTCACACTATTGACCCAGGCACTGACACTTGAACATTGTTATAAAGGAGATCTTCCCGTATTATACACAGTGCAATGAAGTTGTTGCTTCCCTGAGGATTTGAGAAAGAAGTGAAAAGTCACGGTGAATGAAGGCAAGAGGCAGGAGGCAGAGGCATTGTTCGGTTACAACGGCAAGCTGGTTTGGAATTTCGATGAGTTGCTTAAGGGTTGTTTAGAGTCGGAACAGAGCGAGCGGTGTGAAGCGCGCCTCGCTCTCCTTTCCCGTGCTTTCCTACCGTGCCCGTCTCCATGACGACCAGAATCGCTGGACTGTTTCCTTTCACATCAATATGTACATACACATACAAGCAGTGAATAAAGCAGGAGAAGTTCAGCTCAGAGATATGAGAGTCCCTTATGACCCTTCAGTGTGGAATCAGTGTGTGCAATCAATCATGAGATAAGCATCCAGCCATCCATTGTCTGTACTGCTTATCCGATCTATTCCATGAGTTCAAGACAAAATAATAAGATAAAATAAACGTGGGATGTTATTCAGAAGTCTGCTATTACTTGTATACTGATTATACTAAATACATTGAATATGAGCCAGATACAACTGCAGACAAATGTCCAAATTTAGAAAAAAGAATTCTGATCAGTAGTACTGAAGGGAAATTATAGTGCACTTCACTTCACTAAATACACTACTCCCCAAATTTTATTGTCATTTAAGAAAATACTCCTTGAGAGATTTTGTGAGAAAAGTCTTGTCTGTCTGTCTGTCTGTCTGTCTGTCTGTCTGTCTATTGGTGTCTCTCTCTGACTGTCTCTCTCTCTCTCTCTCTCTCTCTCTCTCTCTCTCTCTCTCTCTCTCTCTCTCTCTGTGCATGTGCGGTGGAGAAGCGAGTGTGGCGTTTCGAGCACGTGAGAGCGGTTGGCGTGTTGCCAATTTTTCGGCACTAAAGTGCAATTTCTTCCGTGTAATACCTCAGATTATTTATTTTGTGTGTGTATGTGTGCTAAAAATAACTGTGTGTGTGTGTGTGTGTGTGTGTGTGTGTGTGTGTCTGTGTGTGCGTGTGTGCAGGTGTGTGTGTGTGTGTGTGTGTGTGTGTGAGCAGCGTGTGCAGGTGTGTGTGCGTGTGTGTGTGTGTGTGTTTGTGTGAGTGTGTGTGTGAGAGCAGAGTGTCGGTGAAGCATGGTCATGGCGGATCCGAGCACGACGCTGTGTGAGAGGTTGACTTGCCGGCACGGTGTGTGTATAGTGTGTGTATAGTGTGTGTATAGAGTGTGTATAGAGTGTGTATAGTGTGTGTATAGTGTGTGTATAGAGTGTGTATAGTGTGTGCGGAGAAGATTGTTGTGTTGCAGTCGGTAACGTGGTGGGACATGACAACATTGTCTCTGCCTCAAGAATGAACAGTGCTATTGTGGTGTTCCTGAACGATGTGGATAAAGTGAGGAAACTGACCCAGAATGGAATAGTGGTCAATAATGAGACGATATTGGTTTCTCCCCTCAGTTCCCTTCTCCCCTCAGTTCCAGTGGTCACTGGACATCTTGCTCGGGCCTGCCCTGAGAGGCAGAGTGACCCCGGTGTTTCTGAGCGACCGGGGCGGGACGCTGCACCAGACCTGACGGAGAGTGAGCCCGAAGTCCAGCCTGCAGCCCAGAAGCCCACTGGAGCTACGCCAGCCCCGGAAAAGCCACACACGACCGAACCGGCCTCGGCGGAGCCACGCTCGGCTCGACCGGACCGGAAGAAGCCGTGGTCTACTGAGAAAAGCTCAGCAGGTTCTGGAGCAGTGCTGGAGCCGCCTGCGCTGACAGAGGCAGGCACGGAGGTGCAGGGCAACCGCATGGAAACACCGGACACTACACCAGTGCAGGGGGACAGGGGAGACGTGGACATGGTGGATGAGCCCGTTTTTAAAGTACCGAATAAAAGGAAAAAACAAGGTAAGGGACAAGGGAAAAAGCAGGCTAGAAAAGAGACGAAGGTGGAGGAACGAGAATCGGACAGTGATGACTGCATCTCAGACTCGGTTTTAACTTTCCATTCTCAGGAGGAACAGATTAATGTCGTTTATAGTGCAGAGGACATTAAAGATTTTTAAGGAACACCAAATGGCAGAAGAATGTCGCATTAGAAGAGTTTTTCCCGGACCGCAAACAGTTCATTCATGATAAGTTCTTCAGAAGAGAAGGAGCTTTTGTAGAAATTTTCCGTCTGAAGAAACTGATAACGAGAGTGAATAGGGAAAACTCTGACGATGAGTAATGTGTGGGGTTTTTTATGTTAGAGTGGTTTTTACCCTCTGTTTTGGTTTTATTTATTTTATTTATTTTAATGATTGGAATTAATATTGCGAGTTTAAATATTAATGGAGCAAGAGAGCAGAATAAGAGAGCTAAACTCTATGGACTTTTAAAGCAGAAGCACATTGATGTCATGCTGCAGGAAACCCACAGTGATATCAGCAATGCTGCTGATTGGGTGAAGGAGTGGGATGGGTTGGTGATTTTAAGCCATAACACATCACTCAGTGGTGGAGTCGCCTTGCTCTTTGCTCGCAATTTTATCCCTTGTTCTTATTCAGTTGAAGAGATTTTAACTGGGAGGCTTTTAAAAGTGAAAGCTTTTTATGAGAATGAGGTTTTAGTGTTTATCTGTGTGTACACTCCCACCAGTGCAGTGGAGAGGATGTTTTTTTTAAGACACATTCACTGTGACACTGCAGATATTTTAATTCTGGGTGGAGATTTTAACTGTACTACGGATGATTTGGATCGGAACCACGCAGAACCTCACGTGGCTTCCCGTAAGCGTCTGTGGGAGGTGATGGAGGCCCACAAGTTAAGTGACATATGGAGAACTTTTAATAAGAACAAGAGACAGTACACGTGGGACCATGCCATAGATAACTCTCTCTCCCTGGCAAGACTAGATCACTTTTATGGTTTTAAACAACGCTTTTTACACAGTGTTTTATTGTTCCAGTATGTATCTCTGACCATAGCATGGTACAGTGTACTATCACTAAAGAAAATGTTAAACCTAGGAGCGCCTACTGGCATTTTAACACTGCACTTTTAGAAGACGCTAATTTTAGAGTCTTTTACTTATTTATGGAATTGTTTTAAATCAGAGAAGGCAGCTTTTAGCTCACTCCAGCTGTGGTGGGATTTTACTAAAACACAAATCAAAGTTTTTTGTCAACAGTAGACTCTCAACTTCACAAGAGACATTGTTAGATCTCTGAAAGCTCTGGAGATAGAAATAGTGGAACTCCAGCGTTTGGAGGCCACCGGAGATCGAGGACATATTGAAGCCCTCAAAAGTAAAAAAGCCAAAATGAACGACCTGTTAGACATTACAGCACAGGGGCGCTGGTCCGCTCATGCTTTATAAGCGCAGCCGAGATGGACGCTCCTTCTAAGTTCTTTTTCAGTCCACTGAAATTCACAAGCAGACAGTAAGCTTTTACTCAAAGCTGTACAGCAGTGAGTGGTCAGGGGCACAATTGGTGGAGGACAGCTTCCTCGTGGGCCTGCCAAAGCTCTCTGAGCGAGCGGCCAGAGAGTTGGACAGGGAGCTGTCGCTGGAGGAGCTTCATGAGGCTCTCCAGAGGATCTAGAATGGACGGGTGTCAGGTATAGACGGTCTCCCGGCTGAGTTTTACAAGGCTTTCTGGGTTGTCATAGGGCAGGACGTGCTGAATGTCCTACGGGACAGTGTACAGAGAGGTGAGCTCCCATTGAGCTGCAGGAGGGCCGTCCTGACCCTGCTGCCGAAAAAGGGAGACCTGACACACCTGAAGAACTGGCGCCCCGTCTCACTACTGTGCACTGACTGCAAGCTGCTCTCAAAAGCATTAGCCTCGAGACTGACTAAGGTAATGGAGCAACTCATTCACCAGGACCAGACGTACTGTGTGCCTGATAGGTCCATATTCGATAACGTGTATTTGATTCGTGACATTTTGGACGTCTCCAGGCTATTGGGCTTGAAGACTGGTCTGATTTTCCTAGATCAGGAAAAGGCTTTTCACCGGGTTGAGCATGAATATTTGTGGAAGGTGCTGGAAGCCTTTGGGTTCAACCCAGGTTTTGTAGCCATGATCAGGGTGTTGTACTGTGAAATTGAGAGTGTACTAAAGGTTAATGGTGGTTTATGTGCCCCTTTTAGAGTGTACAGAGGGATCAGGCAGGGCTGTTCCCTCTCAGGCATGTTGTACTCTCTGGCGATTGAACCTCTTTTAAACAAGTTAAGGAGTTTTCTATCTGGTTTTAATATTCCACACGCTAATGCCTCAGTATATTTATCAGCTTATGCAGATGATCTGGTAGTCATGATAAACACACAAGAAGATGTGAATGTTTTAACTGCTATTTTAAATGACTTTCAGATTTTATCCTCTGCCAAGGTTAACTGGACAAAGAGTGAAGCCATTTTAGTTGGGGAGTGGGGAGGTGGGCAACCTTCACTTCCAGGAGGCTTAGCGTGGAAAAGAGGTGGTTTTAAATACTTGGGTGTCTACCTGGGGACCTATGAGTTTTTAAACAAAAACTCAGTGTCAGGGAAGCTGCTCTACAGAGCCTGTGTTAAGGTTTTAAACAAGAAGAAGCTGAGTGGGAGGGTAGACACCCCATGGAGAAGTGTACTGGGTTTTAATGGTGATATTAAACCAGAGTGGACGCACTGTATAAACCACCGTTAACCAAAAGAGCTGCCGACCTCCAATGGAGGATTTTACATGGTGTTATCTCTGTGAACTCTTTTATCTGTTTTAAACCCTGATATTTTACATGATTGTCCGTTCTGTTCACAGAGAGAAACTGTTCTTCATGCTTTTATTCACTGCTCCAGGTTACAGTCACTGTGTGTGTTTTTACGGAGCATTTTAAGGTCTTTTAATATTGATTTTACTTTTCAGTGTTTTATTCTTGGTTTTAAGTATGTCAGGAAACACAGGTTCAGGTGCCAACTGATCAATTTTATTTTTGGTCAGGCAAAAATGGCAATATACCTGAGCCGAAAAAAGACAGACTGATGCAAACATTTAGACAGACAGACAGACAGACAGACAGATAGATAGATAGATAGATAGATAGATAGATAGATAGATAGATAGATAGACAGACAGACAGACAGACAGACAGGCAGGCAGACAGACAGATAGATAGATAGACAGACAGAAGAAGAGATAGACAGACATAAGAAACAGAGAGACACAGACAGACAGGCAGACAAAGAGAGAGACAGACAGAAAGACACAGAGACAGACAGAGAGAGAGACATAGATAGATAGATAGATAGATAGATAGATAGATAGATAGATAGATAGATAGATAGATAGATAGATAGATAGATAGACAGACAGACAGACAAATAGACAATTTCTCACCGGCATAAAGGCTCCACAAGATCTTTATCCAAGAAGTCGTGATCTTTCTTCACAGGAGTGATGTCGATTGGAAACTGTGAGTCTACAAAGAAATACCAGTGCATTATATACCTGCTGTTTCTCCTTCCTATAATGAGCTATTGTTGTTTTTTAAAATAGCGTGAAACCTAATGTTTTTGCAGGTTCACGGCAGTGAGAACAGAGGCAGTGAGATCTTCAAGGAAAAAAAAAAGAAAAACATAAAACACCACATTCTTTCTGCAAGTGATAGCCAAGACCTACAGAGCAGCTAAGTTGTTTTGGAAATCTGCATGCTAATTAAAAAAGAAGGCAAGGTTTGCCCCCTGACAACCCATCAAAAAAAAAAAAAGAGGCAAGGTTTGGACCTGGTGTAAGGCATTACATGTTACTCAAAAAACACAGCGCCAAGCTTGTGTAACAGCGAGGCCAGATCCAGACTCTACTAAAAACTAACATTCCATGGGTGCAATTAAGTTCTTCTTTTTACTCTCTGAGGAAACAGCACTGCCTTTCACATTAAAGCAAAACCACAAAAAGACGTGTTTTCTTAACTAAGTGCATCTTTGCTATATGTAAAAAATATAGTGTGTGGGTGTCTACCTGTCCATCAGATTTACTGGCATTTGTAAATGCTGGACAGTGAACCCTTGAGGAATCCCAGTTTGTCTGAGAATGTACACAGTGACAGTGAGTGCATCCTCAAGATGGCTTAACACTTTTAAAGTGTGTCTAAGTGACTATTTCCCCAAACTGAACGGCATTCAAGACGATACATCTTATGAGTTTTTGTGAGACATGTCTTGTCTTTCTGTCTGTCAGTCTACCTGTCTTTCTGTCTGCCTCTCTGTCTGTATCTCTGTCAGTCTGCCTGTCACTCTGTCTGGTCTGTCTATCTGTCTCTCGTTTACTCCGTCTTTCCGGTCTCTTTGTTTGTCTGTCTGGTCTGTCTGTTTCTCTGTCTTTCTTTCTCTATCTTTCTGATCTGTTTATCTGTCTGTCTGGTCTGTCTGTTCCTAACCCCGTTCCCATCAGCACCAACATTTCATGTTAATACTATGTGAATTAGTACTCTACATCAATCCATCTAATCATTACTCTACTAATCATTACTCTACATCATTCCGTCTAATCATTAGGAAGATGTTTAAATTCAGGTTAGGATAAGCAACAAAAATCACGTTTTTATAGAAACCCTTAACATTTCTATCTAAACTATATGTAATATTCTTTTCTTCAATCTGATTAAGCGCAAATTCTTTGTAATTTTCACTTCACCTGAAAAAATAAGCAATCAAAAAGAAGACTTTTTCATACTGAAGATTTTAGTGACTCACAAAGTGCTGACTCCTTCCATAAATGTTTATTATTAGATCGGAATTATATGTCTAACTGTTAGTACTAAATTAGATTCATCCATATCTTCTGACCGATGAGATCTGAGAATTCAGCAGCACTCTGGTATAAGACCACTTTAATTCACCACAATCTATTTTCCTGTATTTAACGTTTTTCCTGTAAAAGCACAGAGCCCGTGTAATACCCGAGCCCACGTCTACTTAGTTTAATCTAAGGTCTTTAAGCAGGGATTTTAAGCCTCTCGTCACAGAGACAGACAGGCCGTGAAGTTTTCTGAGCGGAAGACTGTGTTTTCACAGCGCTGATGAAACGAGGTTGTTCCCATGCCCTTTCTCTTTAAGCGTGTCCTACTGTAGGATGTTTGGATTGTAACTTTAAACTCAAACAAGTCACACTGACCAAAACGTCTGTCCTCCTTTCTGTCAGTGCTAACTTTCTTTTAAAGACTTAAGACGACATTAAGATACACCATTACTCCTTACTCCTTTTTCCAGACTCGAGCCAGCAGCTGTACAAATGAACCAGCAGTGAGTCACTAAGCTCAAAGCGAATAAATGAGCTCAAGTCCCTGTTAAATGTTCGAGTTTCACTAAAACAACTTCCAAAACTATCAGTGCTGGTCTAAAATTAGGCTCTTTGTGAGCTGGTGACGCCACACGGCCGTTGGAGAGGTTGAATGTGGTCACTCTGAGGGTTGTGTAGAGTAACTGTATGTACAGTATGGCTTCACTTTTAGTGAGTGTTTTTGTGGAGGGTTACCTTCGAAAAGCTGCGCGTACTGCGGGAAACCTGCGGCTCGGAGCCACTCACAAGCTTCCTTCGCTTCGATCTC
This sequence comes from Hemibagrus guttatus, assembly GCA_033459395.1. NCBI lineage: Eukaryota > Metazoa > Chordata > Actinopteri > Siluriformes > Bagridae > Hemibagrus > Hemibagrus guttatus. The sequence continues at coordinate 21,161,861 of JAUCMX010000011.1, forward strand.
TGCAACAGAAAAGAAAGATGTTTTCAGGCTCATATACAACACTGGACTGTAAAGCTGTTATTCATCTGTGCGTTTGCACTGGGATTAAAATTAAATTCATCATTGGAAAAAATGATCGGTTAAATGAATGAAAGTTTTGCTCATTTCAAACAACACTGCTGTTCGTAACACCTACATAAACCCTTTATGAACATTCTAGCAAATATTATAAAGGCTTATAACAACTGGCAACAACATTAAAACTAGCTTTTTCAATTTCAATGTCAGGTTGATGTAATACCTGAGAACAGCTGAGCCGAGTGTCAGATTTTTGTTGACATATGGTTATAACCCTTGTTAGAAAGTGTTATAACACTTTGATACAACATGTTATAATCACATGTTATGACACTTTCCAGGCTGACTTATGTTAAATCGTCATGACAACTGATTTTGTAGCTGATATATCAGAGTGACATAACAAAAACTCCCAAAAAAAGAAAAATCTTCAAAACTGCAAATTGGAAAAAAATATATAACTTGGTCATTTGGATGTCATAACATTGTTATAATAATCCATAAACATCCTATAAGCAAAATGATGGCATTTCTTCTAAAATGCAGTACACGTTGCTACGGCATCATTCATAATCACGCACAATCAAAATCTTCACTACATCCATGTTAAAATGTGTTATAACAACCTTATGTCACTTGACACAGGAGTTACATCACACTAATTTGTAAACTAATTAATGCACTCTCTATGACACCTGCTGTACCTGTGCTAATAAGGCTGCAGACATGTTTATGTAGGATTGCATCCATGATCATAAAGTGCTTATGTAGAGGTTATAATCCCAGCCTTAAGCAAAGTGTTACTTAATATTATTTTCTCCTGTAAACAATCAGTCAGAAGCATCTGTTGAAATCAAAACCATGCCTAATATTGTTCACATTTCACTTACAAAAATAAAAATAAATAACTAGCTTGCTGAAGTCACTTCTTTAGGCTCTGTCACATTAGTTGCTATTACTTAAGGCTGGAATTAATATGGATTTATAACCTCTACATAAGCCCTTTTTACGACTATGGTAAGCCTTAATTTTGTTACATTTGTCTTGCTTGTCTTCATAAAAGGACAATCTGCTGTCATTCCACGCAACAAAAAGAAACAAGCGACATTTCGATATTTCCTTTGCAGTAAAACTTTCATCTTAATTATAAAATTGCAAAATAGCTAAAAAACAAAAAAGTAACGATTCCATGGAGCAATCCTCTGCCATGTTCTTTAATAGCAACTCTAATCCCTACCTTTAGTTAGTTAGCTATTTACCGTTTAACACACACAGAGACACACACACACTCAAAAAAAAAACCCAAAAAACATTTTTTCTTATCCCGTCATTAATGTAAATTGAGGCTTTACGGGAAAAAAGCTAACTAAGCTTAGAAGAAAATAGCTGAGTTGGTTTGGTATCACTGGTGAGTTTACGTAGCTAGTACAGTTAGCTTGATTTTACGTACATAGCCTACGAAGTAACATGCAAATAAAAAGTTTACACTCGTTAGTACAATGTTTGTAAAATAATTTGGGCTTATGTAGTTAGCCTTAGATGTTTCTGACCCCAAGAAGAAAATGAAACCTAATGCTGCACAAGCAGCAACAGTATTGGTCATTACCAGCGTCAGGTTGCTAGTGTCAGCTAGGGTTCAGACATTCCTTAGTTTACAGAGTCATTCAGGTGTTTTAGATACAAACAGCACACACACAGACACAACGGTATATTCCAGATTTCAGAACAATACAGCATAAAACACGACATTTACTGTTGCTGGAGAAAAGCAACTCTTAATAATACTGTTCCGGGTTACGTCATCGGATATCAACAACCATCAAACGAGGCCGGTTTTTCCATAACATTTCATCATGCTGTGATGGAAACTTCTCCTCGTGCTTTTAAACCGACCTCTTCAGATTCTCCAAACAAGATTTCTCATTATCGAGAACAGAGATGACTCGAGATGACTCCCGTTCTCCCGCGAATAGCCGGCTGTCCCGACTATTTTTAGTTCTGAGTTCTGAGATCTGGTCTGTTTTTCCTTCTCCTTGTCACTGTGTGAATACAGACTGATATGTGTATTTAAGATCCTGTAGATGACATACAGATATCTTCTGGGAGATATCTGTTACTCTTTAAAACTACAGGCACTATTATTACAGACGCTTTCCCAGAAGACACTGATTGACGCACCAAAAGGATCTCTTTCACACCTATTATGAGCAATGAAGTCTGGAGAGAATATAATAAACAATGGCTGTTTTAGCGTCGGAGTGCGAGAAGGTGACTCAGGTGAGCCTTGAATATAATAATAAACAGCAAACATGCAGAAACTGTGTTTACAGTATAAACCACCTGAAAAAAAGCAAACCGAATGATCTTAACCTCTTAATTTCAGTCAACAACCGTCTATATCTTATTTAACTCTTTTTCTCAGAGGACAAAAAATTCATTTGCACCTGTTTTGTTGTGTTCATGTTGAGCATTGAATGTCTTTGTCATGGTCCACTCCACAGTGGTGGTTAATATGAAGCTCATATGAAAGTAGACACTCAGGAATTTAAGAACTTGTAGTGTTTCATCAGTTTTTCTGTTTTTCCCTAGCCTACTATGGGCAATATATTCATAGAAAAGTGACAAAAAAACTTTCTTTTCCACACAAATGTTTCTATCTTCACAGTTAATGTTGATATTAAACCTGTTTCTGCTCTCTGAGATGTCCCAAGTGTTTGTTCATAAGCAGCTAAAATTTAAAGGCGTTATCTTCAACCACTAAAATTCTGTGAGGTAAAAACTTCTCTTACTGAAAGCCGACAGTGTCCCGACTAATTTTATATCAGACTTGCAGCCAGGAAAATCAATCATTTGTTTATCCCGATAAGCCGATTTCCACTTCACCGGCAGTGTGGAATGCCAGCGTACTGTTGAAAAGGGTTAAATCTTCCCACCGCTACATCTGATTTCTTCCATTCACACTTTCCAGGAAGATGGATTCGGAGAAATTTTTCCTCAACAAAACATATAAGATAATATCTATTATGGTGCATCATAAGTCGCTATAACTATTTCAGCCACCAAATTCATACACCTACATTATTTTTAATTCAATTTATTACATCGTTTTTACATTCCAGCCTCACTCCTAGTTTCCCCCCCGTTTCCTAGATCCTGGGATAGGCTCGGGATCCAGCATGACCCCTGATAAAAACAAGAAAAACACCTATAGCTTCGAGCTCTTTTACTTGAGCTTTATTCTTCTTCAGATATAACAAACCATATATTCATTCATTCATTTATGTATCTTCGCTCTATTCCAATCAGGATCATGGTGGATCCAGAGCCCATCCTGGGAATACTGAGAACGATGCAGAAATACACATTGGAGGAGAAGCTAGTTCATCTCAGGACACCATGCACACATATATTCACAGTGTAGACTAGTTCATTCAAATGAAAAGTTTATAGGAGTTGAGAGAAATCTCTAGAAGCCAATGGAAAATCCATGAGGAAAACATGCGAAACTGTATACAGACAGTAATCCAAGCTCAGCGTCGAACCAGGGAGCTGTGAGGTGGCAACATTCCCAACACTCCCAAATGATGCAGATGAATGCAAATGCAGTGTTTGTTAAACAGTGGTTTTACTTGTTTTATTTCGGGAGACGTTTTTATTCCATTTAAAAAAAATTTCCACCTTTCAGCTGTTTTATTAAGCTGTTTCGAGAAAACAATGTTCAGAGTCAGAACGCAGAGTACAGTGATGAGGGAAACAGTGAGCAATGGGAAAAAAAGGAAGAGGGAAGTGGAAAAGCTGAGCACAACAGCAACAACCAAGAAAACATGGTAAAACTTCCTTCCTTTCTGATCATCTGAAGTAAATTACATTTCCAATCTGGTATCTATAGGGGGAAAAAAACCTACAAGTACACGACCCTCCCAACAACACACACCTCCCCAGTATGACCACAACCAACTCATCACCACAACCACACCTCCTCAAGTTTACTTTAAATGTCTCAGAAAATGAAAATATACAAAGGATTAAACTACTCAGGGTGTTTACCACAGCTGGGGCTCCAGCACTTTAAAGCTTGCCTGAGATCTCATCCATCTCCATATACTCTTTAATATGAGTATAAATGTATAAATTGTATAAAAGGTGTCATTTTCTGTCAGACTGGTTGTGTCCATGATCATCATTGAATGTCTTTGTCATGCCTCACTCCACAGTCATGGTTAATACGAAGAACTTTAAGAATTTGTAGTGTCTCATTAGTATTTCTGTTTTTTCCTAGCCTACTAAGGGTTAATATATTCATAGAAAAGTTCCAAAAGAAACAAAAACGTTTTATTTTTTCCACACACGTTTGTATTTTCAAAGTAAATGGTGATATCAAACCCATATCTGCTCTCTGAGATGCCGAAGTGTTCACTTTTGTAGGCGTTATCTTCAACTAAAATTCTGTGTAAGGTTATCCAACAGAGGGAAAAACACACGTCTCACACTGAAAGCCAACTAATCAGGCTTAGAGCCAGAAAATCATTCATTTCTTCACGCTATAAATGTCTGATAAGTCAATTTCAATTTCCATCGGTTGTATGGAACACCAGTGTACTGGTTAAACAGGTTAAGCGAATTGGATTTTGGGAAATGCTGTTATTGCATAAGAACTAGTAACAGTAACTGTTCCCCCCGCCCTCCTGGGAAGTTTGTATTTGAAAGTCGGGAAGTGATTAAGACGTCAAAGTTACTTTGGTTTGGAGACAGATGGAAGTGTACCTTCTCTAAAGTACTAAAAAAAATTTAATACACATAATAACTCAGCTTTGCAGTTGCAGTAACCTCTAAATGATCGTTCTCCATCCAAAGGTTTTCTCAACATTTCCAAAGAAGCATGAAAAAATTGGGGAGGCTTTGGCAGACCCATGTTTGTTTAGAGACTAGTGCACTATACTTTACAGGGTACGAACCAATATTAATTCTATGTTGATGTTTTTTTATTCTGAAAGTTGAGATTGCTTTTTTTAACACTCACATGAACAAGTGTTTACTTGAACCAAGACCAGAAGGCTTTGTGCTCAGCAAATATTGGCAGAGCGACGTCCTTGAGAATAAATGAACTGTGTCCTCCGCTCAGCCAGACGCCTGCCAGGTCACCACCTCCAGCTAACATATGATTGTCCATTAGTTTTCCTGAACTCAGATTCAGAGCTCTCTTCTATCAGACTAGCAGCAATCGTTATCATTGTTAGAGGTTAAACCTGAGCAGGGGATTTGAGGATGTACTACTTTCTGTAACCATATCCCAGGACATCCTGCATTCACACTCCCTCTCTTGTTGTGATGGCTCAGGGTGGAGAAATATGTGCAATAATTAGGGGTCAGGTTTGTCACATCGGCGCCTCATAGCTCCAGGATCCGCACTTCAATCCTACGCTCAGGTTTCTGTGTGGAGCACTGTGTCCATGTAGGTTTCCTCTGAGATTCTGGTTTCCTTCCAACATACCACTAAGTTGAATATACAGTATGTGTGCATGGTGCTCTGTGACACAGTGGTTCAGGGTCTATTCCTGCTTTGTGTCCAGTAGACCATCAATTGTCCCTTACAAGCAATACCTTCGATACGTTAAGTTTCTATATACAAACAATAAATTCATGTCCATTGCATAGTTTTACTTGCTTTATGTTTAAGCCTTTTGATCAGTAAACTGGTGTTCAAATCAAATAATAAGACATTTTTAATGAAGTCGGATATAAAATGAGTCAGGACTGGTTGAAGATCAGAATTTAGTTGCTTTTCAGATGAATAAGCACTTGGAGTATCTCAGAGAGCAGAAATGAGTTTGATATCAACATTTACTTTAAAGATACAAACATTTCTGCGAAAAATAACCATTTTTTATAACTTTTCTATGAATATATTGCCCCTAGTAGGCTAGGGAAAAACAGAAATACTTCTGAAACACTACAAATTCTCAAATTCATGAGTGTCTACTTTCACATGAGCTTCATATTAACCACTATTGTGGAGTGGAACATGACAAAGACTTTCAATGCTGAACATGGACCCAACAAAAACAGGCACAAATTAATTTTTTGTCCCCTGGTAAGGTATCTTTTTGTCTACAGAAAGCTCCAGTATATTACTTTGATAGTACAGTATGTAGAAATGCTGAGTGTGCTGTTCAGTTGACGCATTTATTGCTTCAGTTCATGCAAGTGCATGTGAGAGACATTCCTTTCTGCAACGCTAATAAGAAGTCAGATCATGCAAGCACTGTTGGTCTTGAAGAAGTATAGCGTTGACACAGCTCCTCTGCCAATAATCTGATGGATTGTAAGACTTCAAACTATTCGCCAGTCTCAAGCAGAGCCAAGAGCCGTACATCACTATCTGCTCTTCTTTCAGAAAAGTATGCCCAGATAATTCCTCATCCGAGCCTACAGATATTTTGACGATGATATCAAATCAAAAAGATGAAATGTACTCACGAGAGATTTTCATTAGTGGTCCTTTTCAAGAAACTCCACTAGCATGATTAAACTTCTTTTTCTTCTCCTTTTCCTGATCTCATCTGCTTCTTTCCCCTCACTCGGCCCCTCTTGCTTTTTCTGCCTCTCTCTTTTTTTTTTTAAAACTCCTCTCTCTTCATGCAGTCATATACATGAACCCCCGCAACTCCCCTCCCTGACTTGCCTCTCAAACCCACCCCTTTTTCCCCTCTTGCAGTAAAACTGCTCTAGCTGTTTTCCGAGTGCTCTTAACGCATTTTTGGCAGTGCTGTCCTGGCTGCGTGCCACTGTGGCAAATTGCACTGTTTTTTTTCTCTTCTCCGAATGTCTGACACAATCAAACTAAGAAGATGTCATCATCGCAGTCTCAAAAATTCCTGATTCAACCCGGGTGACCGTCATCTGTCCGCTTTTGTTTGAAAAGGTGATTGATTGGCTTGTTACAGTAACAGCGCTTAAATGCGGACGTTTTTCCTTGGAAGAAAGACTGGAGGGAAAATTTGGGAATTCTCTGAGAGACATCAGTTCCAGCAAGAAGGGGGCGGAAAAAAACGTAGGCTCAAAAAATGTGGAAAACATGACCTCACGCCCAGGCAACCACCGTCCCATGAATCAGTGTGTCCCGTGGCTGCCAGCGCAGCGTGTTCACTTCAGCCTAATCTGTGTAAGCTTGATGCTGGCCTCCTCACTCACTCACTCACCAACCCACCAGCTCGGAGTCTGTGGCCGGACCGGACGGCTTGATGTGGGCGGAAGCCACAACAATCCGACAATACAAGCAAGACAAAGCACAAGCAGCTCGCAAAATGCCACCAAAGATTCCATTAAAGTCAAAGAGACAGCTTTGTTAACTGCACAAATCTGGATCAGCACTAATTGGTCAGAAGGTTTTGATTTCACAGCTGCTCTCTTTCCAGCTGTAGCTTTATTCTAACATGGAGATGCTTCGTTAACAATAATGTAAGGAGTCTCCAGTGTCAGCTCTTTGAAAACTGTTTTAGTTAAAGCTCTAAGTCAGACAGTCATCAGGCCAGAAGGAATTTCCAATTTTTCGTTTTCGTAACATGACACGCTGCATTTTTTTGGTCTTATTAACTTCAAAAGAAAGAGAGAGAATACATAAAGACTGGTGAGTGAACGATTTATCATTGCTTTTTAAAAAAAAAAAAAACAGGATCTGACTTGTTTTGCAGTCGTCCCACAGCATTATATGTAACTACAGTGTAAATGGATAAAAAAAACTAATTGTGTTCTTTAAGAAGTTCTTTAAAAATGGGAGTAAACTGTTGGCAGACTGCTGTATTATAAAAGGAATAACAGAACGTTTGGGACATGCTGTTATCGGAAAATAATCAACTTACATAGCATCACTTCTAACTATTCAGTACACTTCAATTTCATTCAATTGTTTAGAACTTTTAATAAAGGACAAAGATTTGTATAAAAACCCTGAATAAAACCTGATAAAAAATTTTAAATGTAAATGTATTTTTATCCTTGATTAGCAAGCCAAAGGTGACGACGATGAGGAAAAACTTCCTGAGATAGAATGAGGAAGAAACCTTGAGAGGAACCACCCTCAAAAGGGAACCTCATCCGAGTGTCACCATAGAATGTTATACACCATTTTCTTTCTAACCTTACACTATATAGTCAATTACAATTGCGTAACCAGGAGATTCTGAGCTTTATTATCAGCATCAGTGTAATTCCTGAATTCATTATAGATTTAACATGAAGTCTATCTATATAAGTCTATAGATTTCATACATCACATCACGTTCACACTGATTATTTAGCTATAACAGGAATTTGTCCTACATATAAATATCCTTAGTGTCGCATTCAGACACACCACTTAAGGAGTTCTTCTGAAGATCTGATCATGCCGTCAAGTTAAAATTAAACTTCGAAAACATCTAACATCCCATTGGCGAAGTTGGTTCCAGTATAACAAGTTGGAATTTGGTGGTCAGTAGGATCAGTGGTATCTTTTCTAAACCATATGTTGGAGTAGTTTGCATAAACCTAGTGCTGTACAGAGTAACACTGCAGTACTTTAGTAGTGAACGTTACACTAGCGGTATTTCTCACAGCCTTATATCTTAGTATCTGTTCTTAGCAGTTTAACATCTGATATGTCCTCTAGATGAGGACTCTATATTAAACGGATCTTTAGAGCTGGGAGCCGGAAAAAGGGCTTGCTCCACACATCGACCTGGTATTGCAGTACTCTGGGTTGTTGATCGGAGGATCGGGGTTCAAGCCCAAGCACCACCAAGATACACTATTTGGCAATTGAGCAAGGCTTAAGCCTCCCTGCTTCAGGGGTGCTGTATCATAGCTGCCCCTGCACTCTGTCACCAACTTCCTCAGCTGGGGTATGTGAAGAAAAGAATACCACTGTGCTGTAAATGTATATGTGACGATAATAAAGGCTTCTTGCCCTCAGTTCTTTCTTTCTTTCTTTAGACATCCTTATACAACCTTTTAAAACTAAATTGCTCTTGCCGGTTGAAACCTGTATACATTTCACACAATATCAGGTTTGTTCATTTTTTCCAAGTACTGTCTTTCTGCCAAACTGAACAGCCATTTGAAAAGATTTATATATATTTATAGTTATAATTTCAAATTCTGTTGAACGTTACATGGGGAGCATTATTACAATTTTTACTAGTGTGTAAACTTAAACATTGCATCTGTGCAGTTCATGCATGAGCTTGGCCATAATAAACCTGAGCTCCAGCCAGTACTGTGCCACTTCCTGAGATAAAAGAAAACACAGTTTTTTGTAAGGGGCCATGTTTAGGTATTAGGTTTCCAATAAAAGCCCAGTGACGCAGCAACTCTTAATAAACCCCTTCATGTAACTCAGTCCTTTATTCCAAAAATGGCTTTAGGTAAACTACACTGTGATGAAGAGAGTAAGCTACAGGAAATGGCTACAGTCTTTACAGACTTCCCTGTCTGCCCCGAATCCCCCTCAGCATAAGTCAAACCAGGCAGGAGAATGAATCAGACTCTTAGTCTGCATTAGACTCGACTCTAATACTGTAAATTATGATCGCACAGAGACCGGTAAACAAAGCACTACGTTGTTGTCTCGGTGTCGTGATAAGATGAGCTGATTGATGGGAAAGAGGTTTGTTTACGCACCAGACAGACCAGATGTAAGGTAGCAAAGGTATGACGATGAGTGCCATACATCAGGTGTGACACATGACTGAGTTATTATTAACTGGAAAAAATGAGTAAGAGGGTTTACTGATTACTCCGGGAACAAATCTGTGAGAAAGGTGTTACAGTCTAGGAACAATTTATATCTTAAACAATAAACTAGTGAAAAAACTAGAGATATAGATCAGGAGATCTTATAATAATACTATATATCTATCAGTTTACTATCAATCAGTTACTGACAACATACAGATGTTAGATAGCATGTAATGTATAAAGACAAATATATATGTATATAGATATATGTATGTGTGTGCTGAGATAAGTACACTGTAAAATATGATAGCCTCATTGAGTTATGTGAATTTATTTCTACTCTTTAACTCCAATTCTCATGACAGGTTTTGGATATTGAACTCAATCTTGATTAGTAAGGCTTGACTATTTCTCAGGTGAATAGCAGAAGTTTATCTTCAAGGTGAGTTTACTCAGGTTTTTAAGGCAGCAGGTGAACTTTTGTTTCTAAGTTGAAATACTTAAATGTTAAAATGTCTTGCAGTGTATTAAAGTGTTAATGTCAGCTAAGAGCTCATAAGGAAATGAATACAATCAAGAAGAGTATTAGAATACTCAAGGCACGGAGGCAGGTTTCCTGGAGATGCGTAAGGATTTGAGGAGTTAAGATGGGATTTATTTATATTAACATTTTTATATTATTTATACAGAGGAAATCTTTAATTACACACAACCCCAGTGGCTCACACTGATTTCTTGGAAGCTGAGCTCTCCTGGCTTTTTCCTGTAATATGTACCGACAGTGGACCTTCAGCAATCCAGCGATTTGACCCCACAACTTTCCAGTCGCCGGGTTCACAGTTTTGACATTATCATCACATATCTCTCAACCTGCTCTCGTCTGCCTACTTTCCTACCAGTGCAATTTTCCCAAGGCTGGCTGTGACCAGGACTGTGCTCAGAATTCCTGCCTCATGCCCACAGGAGCTGTGAGATCTCTCCAGATTAGTACAGCGGAGTACAGCTGTTTTCAGTTTGTTTTGTAGTTAGCATGCCTGCCCACTATGGGTGCTTGTGTTAATTAAAACCTGGGTTTTCTCACACCATTGTCCCTGTGACCTTGTGAACTTGGATTAAAAAAAACTTCAAGCCATCATTATTTCGCTTTGTTTTTGACTTTCTCACATTTATGACATTTAGCAGATTCCCTTATCTAGAGCGACTTACATTTTATCTCATTTTATACAACTGAGCAATTGATGGTTAAGGGCCTTGCTCAGGGGCCCAGCAGTGGCAGCTTGGTGGACTTGGGATTCAAACTCATAACCTTCTGGTCAGTAGTCCAACACATTAAACATTAACCACATCCTCATCACATGGTGACCTTAACATATGTTAACATACAATCATTTAATTCGCCTTAGAAATCTCATTCCATATGGATATCAGTCATGTTTAACCTCATCACAGACTCCATTGACATTTTTTGACCTTTACCCAGATCTGTTTACTCCTGATTTATACCACAGTGATAATGCAAAACTGAACTGTTGGCAAATTGCTGTGGTATAAAAGTGAGGAAAAAACTCATGTTTTGACGTGTTGTTACTAGGAAAATAATCATATAACCTTCAGGTTTTATTCCTTAACTATCTTCTCTTGAACATAACTGTTATATCATCTCAAATGTATATGTACAGTTGAGGTCATGAGTTTGTATCCCTCTTGCTAAATCTGCAAAATGTTAACAATTTAAAAAAAAAAAAAGAGAGAGATCTTATCAGTAGCAGTTTTCTTTTATTTAGTCTTGCCCTGAATATGCGATTTCACATAACAGAGGTTTACATACAGTACACAAACACGATAATCACTGAATTTATACAAATTCAGTTCAAAAGTTTACATCCTCTCGATTCTTAATCCTGTGTGACGTCTGGATGATCAACGACTCTTTTTATCCTTCAGCTCCTGCATATTATTTGGTTTTCCAGCAACTTAACTCCTTTCCAAACAGAAACTATATTGATTTTAAGATCCATCAGCTGGGGGTAGGGGTGTAAACTTTTGAACAGGATGACTGGTATATATTCATTCATTGTCTACCACTTATCCGATCTATACTCGGGTCACAGGGAGCCTGTGCCTATCTCAGGCATCATTGGGCATCAAGGCAGGATACACCCTGGACAGAGTGCCAACCCATCGCAGGGCGCACACACTCTCATACACTACAGACAATTTAGAGATGCCAATCAACATACCATGCATGTCTTTGGACTGGGGGAGGAAACCAGAGTACCCAGAGGAAATCCCGAGGCACAGGGAGAACATGCAAACTCCACACACACATTGCGGAGGCAGGAATCAAACCCCCAACCCTGGAGGTATGAGGCAAACGTGCTAACCACTAAGCCACCGTGATACCTCATATCGTAGTGATCATCTTAGTGATCATTATCTCTGAAACTACAATTCAAACCCTGCTTGAGAGGCAAGTATCTGGGAAAGGAAAAACAGGAAGTGCAGCAAAGATCTGCAACAGAGAGTTTATGAGAAAAATGACTGGAGACGTGACTTTGTAATTTCCCAAACTGGAAAATTCCAGAGTAACTGTAACAGCAGAATGTTTCATCAATTAAAACACAACAAGCTCTACCTTACTGCACTTATATGGCTCACAAGCTAAGCTCCTGTCTTTCAGATTTCCACTGAACTGCAAAAAAAGTTACAGCTGGAACTACTGATGACACAGCAGCATAACAAATATTTTTCGGTATATGAATCTTTATAACAGACATCATTTTGGCCGTGGGGTTTTTTTTTTTGGACTGACCTTTAAAAAAAAAATCTCGTCTCAGCGAGATAAAAGCCAAGTGAACCGTATTGATTCAGAGGCTGGAAAAAAAAAGTAGCTGACTGGCACTAAAGGGCAGAAGTCGCTCGGTTTGTTTTCCTTCTAATAAACCTGACATGAATGCAAACAAGGCTGCGGGCAGATACGTGGCACAAACACACAAACACACTTGCGCACAGCATCTACAGCTTTCATCTCTGTTGTGAACTCACCCGGTGACCTTGCTTCGAGCCTAACCCCATATCAATCCCTTCATCCTTCTGAAAGAAACATGAAGAACATTTTAAGCATGTCTCATTAATATTAACAATAAAATATTTGGGGGGAAAAACTCTCAAAATGGCTGCGACTCATAAACATTGCACAATGCATGAATTATCCTGCAGCACAGTGACCCAGGACCTCGATCGCACCCCTGAGGGATTACTGCTCACCACATGCTGGAAGATTCTAGACTACTAAATAATATTTAAATGCTTTTCTTTTCATTGCAGACTTTGTGATTTGTGTAAAATATGTCCAGGGCTCTGTACTAGAGTCTGAAGAAAGAAGAATTATGATTTCACCATCTGCTCGGCTAATAATTCGTCGTGAAAAAAAATTGGACCTGAAAACTTTTAAGAGATCTGGAGTATATTTTGCGGAAAGCCCGAAAGCTGCCACTCTGCAGTTTGTTAGGGAATTACAGACCAAACTGCTGCTCTATAGATTTTATATAAACCTTCACACATAATCAACTTAAGCTTCTTCCAGCCATGGCTAGCCTCAGCACCACAACCTGGCCTAAATATCTCCCAAATTCCCAGTGAAAGGAAGAAATAATGGCAGAGAGCAGCAACATTGGACTGCTAGGATGTTTCAGCATTTTGATGATTTTGTACTTCACTTTATCAGCTTGGGTAGTTCTACAAGATGATTAGCATGATATTCTGTATGGCGGTTATAGCATGAAGAGAGAGGGAGAGCGAGAGATGACCAGACTACAGAATTAAAGCTTTGCTGCATCGCTCTGTCACAAAACTGCTGAGCTGACGGAGCACGCTGGTCGTGCCGGTGTAGAAACATCAGACCCAACGCGGAGATAGACGGCGGACAGGGGTTTTATTTAACAAAAGAAACACAGAATCACAAAGACGCAACACAAAGACGAGGACTGGCAAACTAATGCAGACATACGGCCACTATAAATAAGGAACATAATCACAGACACATTAGGAACAGGTGAACACAGGCATGAACACATTAGGGAAAGGCATGGCTAAAACAAACATATGACTAGAGGAAGTTGCTTTCGGCTGCTCCCTGTTCGGGGTCGCCACAGCGGACCAATTGGTCCGCACAACAACTTGGCAAATGTTTTACGCCGGATGCCCTTCCTGACGCAAACCTCCCATTTTTTCCGGGCTTGGGACCGGCACTGCATCCAGTGGCTGGGAATCGAACCCGGGCCTTCCACATGATAAACGAGAAACCTACCACTGAGCCACCAATGCCCCTAAGTTGCTTTTGGCTGCTCCCTGTTCGGGGTCACCACAGCGGACCAACTGGTCCGCACAACAACTTGGCAAATGTTTTACGCCAGATGCCCTTCCTGACACAACCCTCCCATTTTTCTGGGCTTGGGACCAGCACTGCATCCAGTGGCTGGGGTTGAGGCATTGGCTGGGAATTGAACCCAGGCTTTCCGCATGATAGGCAAGAAACCTACCACTGAGCCGCCAATGCCCCTCGAACAAACACATGACTGAATACACAAAACCCCTGCTGAAGGCCCCCTAGTAGTCCATCGGGGGCACTTGCCCCCGTAACACTCTCTCTTTGGGTCAACATGAAGCAAAGGTTAAATCCTCAAATCTTTAAATTTGATGGGTTCTATATAGAACCTAAAATGGTTTTATTACTTCCTTCATATATGAAACCTCAAAATGGTTCTTCATACATCTTTCTCATTTTGAAGGATTCATTGAGCAGAACCTGATGTTGGTTCCAAGTTGGTCCTTGGAAAAGTTCTATTGGCCAAGTAGAGAACCCCAGGTTTGTACCTAGAACCCCAAGAAACTTTTTTTTTAATTTAAAGAGTATAACCGAGCAGCTTTGTTTATAATGCAGATTAAAGAATTTCATCACAAAATAAATCTTGCATCCCCGTTTAAGATCACACACTTAAGATCTTCAAGAACTTCTTTCTCCAAGAAGAAGTATAACATGACAGGAAGTGACCCATCCGATTCCAGATCTGGTTCTTCATCATTGTCCTGGTGTTTCACAGCCTTTAAAGACATCAAAACCAAGCGATTTCCTGCGCTATGAATTCTCATGCGGTCAGATGGCAAGGTCTAGTCTTTGACTTTGAAGCGTGTGTTTCACGCACACATACATGCACACACACATTTCTCAGCAAGCTGTTATACCAGGCAAGGTTCCACCATGAAGTCCAGAGAAAACCTCTCAGAGCTACAAACTTGCCAGAATCTCTGAGCACAACAAGAAATCAATCAGAAGTGGTGGCTGCTACACGTCTCCCAGTCGCATGCTGCCCACTTCCAGATGCTGGCCAACAGCCACTTTCCCACACATGCTGAAGTGTCTTGACAGCCGTTTCATAGGCTTTAGCAAACGCTCATGTCTTTCTCGCCGACAGACGCCATCACCCAGGATTTCAGGAGATCTCTCGTCTTTAGTTCTTCAGAGTTCGACATGGGTTAAACCTGTTGTGTTCGTTTATCTCAACGAATCCACAAATAGTGGGTGAGACTATAAAGAAATATGGAAAAAAAAGACATGTGTGTTTGAAGGATAGATGGGAAAAAAAGGTATTTTTTTGCAGTTAGGAAAAGATGACATTATGACGTCATCGATTCTGATTGGTCAGTAGGTGTTTTCTTTACTGCAACTGGCCACAATTCAAAACACGGGTTTTCCTTCATGCACTTGTTTAAATGTTTCCATAGTAACAACTCACGTACAAAATCATGCAGCTGATGATGCAGTGATGTTTTCTACAAAGAGGTGTTTATTAAACGTTTATAGAATGAGTCTCCACTGTCAGGGCTACGTAATAGTCAGAGATTAAGCTTTAACTTTTTTCTAGCATTTTAATTTAAGGAAAGAGAGAAAAAAGAAGGGGAAAAAACTGAAAATTCATTCATTGTCTTCCGCTTATCCGGAGCCGGGTCACGGGGGCAGCAGTCTAAGCAGGGATGCCCAGACTTCCCTCTCCCCAGACATTTCCTCCAGCTCTTCCGAAGGGATCCTGAGGCGTTCCCAGGTCAGCCGAGAAACATAGTCTCTCCAGCGTGTCCTGGGTCTTCCCCAGGGTCTCTTCCCGGTGGGGCATGCCCGGAACACCTCCCCAGGGAGACGTCCTGGAGGCATCCGAAACAGATGCCCGAGCCACCTCAACTGTCCCATTTCGATGTGGAAGAGCAGCGGCTCTACTCCAAGCTCCTCCCGGGTGACAGAGCTCCTTACCCTATCTCTAAGGGAGCGCCCCGCCACCCTACGGAGGAAGCTCATTTCGGCCGCTTGTATCTGGGATCTTATCCTTTCGGTCATGACCCAACTGAAAATGTAAGTGATAAACTTGTCTTTAACATTAAATGTAACTAGAAATGGGTAAAAAAGTACATGTTCTTTCATTCATTTAAAAATTAATGTTTAAAAGTGTTGTTACTGGAAAATAAATCATTTCAGATCAGGCCACGTTGTACCACATTGTTTGCTCGATGCTTATTTTCCTACAGCAACACACCCCTAAGTGTTTTCCTGCCTTTAATACAATAAATCTTCTCTCAGGTGTATATGTGTTTGTATGGTCGTAAGAGTCTTCTTTTCACTCCAGACAAAGCTACGGAAACTAGACACGCTCAAAGCTGTCAAAGCGACGTGTAAAGTGTGTAATGTATATATTCCGCATGTGGTGTGTGTGTGAGAAGTCACACCCAACCTGTAATGATGTCTCCATGTCATGCCGTTTAATTCACCTGAGGCCGTACGATGGAGCGGTCCATCTAACTACTGCCTGTGAATCCTATAATTCCCTCTGCTTTATAATAAAGAATATACACATGTGAACAGTTGTTAAACACACACACACACAGCTCAGAAAGAACAGGACTGTAATCAGATTTTCCATGTAGAACTTGTACATGCTGGTATTACAGATCTGTTTAACAACAGTTCACAAGTCTCACAGTAGACTATTATTCAAGCGTGCCTCCATTCAGACAGTTGTTGTTCCGTTGAGGAAGGCATGTTCGAAATGGAACAGCTGAGAACTTCTGCTGTTAGAACAAAAGCGAGCACAAGGCCTGTCTTTCTCTCCGCTCAGAAACGAGCGACCGACGTGTTCTCCAGCAGAGGGCTCCTGTCAGCCGAGATCATGGCAAGAGTCCATTCACTTGCCCAAAACAAACAAGTAGCAGAATGGAGCATTTTTGTTGACAAACAAATAATAAATAATGATTCATAAGTTAGATCCAAGTGACAAATTAAAGGAAAAACCAGTAGAACCAGTG
This sequence comes from Hemibagrus guttatus, assembly GCA_033459395.1. Classification (NCBI taxonomy): domain Eukaryota; kingdom Metazoa; phylum Chordata; class Actinopteri; order Siluriformes; family Bagridae; genus Hemibagrus; species Hemibagrus guttatus. The sequence continues at coordinate 21,178,982 of JAUCMX010000011.1, forward strand.
CTATATTGTTAATTTTTTTGTGCTTAGTTTGTCTTTGCTTCTTCGGATGGATGAATCATTGCAAACTGTTCCAAAGTCCTTCTCAATAATCGCCTTTATCATATCATGGGTGTGGTCTCTTCTGATGTAACTACGCCTCCACTGGTGATGAAAATGATATAAATTATGTGTAATGTCCTTACAGTCACCTGATCTCAACTCCTCCAGAATGGGACATTTTGGAGCGATGTTTTAGATCGATACACCAACTGCCGGACTATCGTTTGGAAGAACATCAAGTAGACAATTTACTAAAACACTTCCTGTTTTATTATGTTGCTATCTATTTCCTCAACTGTAGTTTAACACAAGTCCACAGATCTATGTAGGTGACATTAGTCAATTGACTGGTTTGTCTTCATAAAAGGAGCCATTTAGCCATCCTGGGTTTCTGCCTCCTGTCTAGACTTGTGTTAGACATTTCACCACTAATCTGATGAGCTGATGCGCTGATTAAAACCATTACACTAGTGTCGAAAACAGTAAGATTATACCACACATATATAACCAAGCATCTAGATTTCCTGCTACAAATGATTTTGCTAAATAAAAAAATAGCCATAACAACAAGAACAAATGAATGTATTCAGTGTCTCGCCTCCTGATCGCTCACTATTAAAATTACACTTTGACTCTAAGAAAAAAAATTCAATCTCTTTAGGACAGAGGAGTTTTTTGCTTTCCGGGTTCCTCACTAACATGCCAGGCTGCATTTTTTGTCTGGTTTACATTAAAAGAAAGAAAAAAAGACTGGTGAGGGAATGGCTTTAATGTGCTTATACGCATTTGCTATAACGTAAGCAAGAACAGGAACTAACTTGTTTCATTCTTCTGAAATAAACCAGAAACACAAGAGTTACTCTAAAAACAATTTAACACAGTGTGTTACTACTTTTCAGGAGTAAGTAGCTCTCTGAATCATTGAGCCATTTCTGTTGTATATGACTGTTTGAATCTCTATGTCATATCTGTAACATGACTCTCTGAGTCACTTAGTCATTCTTGTTATAAAGGCCTATTTGAATCAGTAAGTCATTTCTGTAATAAACGACTCTCTGAATCTCTGCGCCATTTCTGTTGTAAATGACTCTTTGAGTCATTTCTGTAATCAAGAACTCTCTGAATCATAGATCCATTTCTGTCATAAATGACTCTCTGAATAACTGTCATATCTGCTATAAATGACACTTTGAATCTTGAAAGTCATTTCTATAATCAACAACTCACTGAATCATAGATTCATTTCTGTCTTAAATGACTCTCTGAATCACTGAGTCATATCTGCAATAAATGACATTCTGAATCTCAGTCAATTCTGTAATCAACGACTCCCTGAACCATAGATCCATTTCTGTCATAAATGACTCTCTGAATCACTGAGCCATATCTGCAATAAATGACACTTTGTATGTCTAAGTCATAATCAATGACTCTCTGAATCATAGCTCCATTTCTGTCATAAATGACTCTCTGAATCACTGAGTCATATCTGCAATAAATGACACCTTGGATCTCGAAGTCATTTCTATAATCAACAACTCGCTGAATCATAGATTCATTTCTGTCTTAAATGATTCTCTGAATCATTGAGTCATATCGACAATAAATGGCACTCTGAATCTCTAAGACATTTTGTAATAAATGTTACTCTGGACTTCTGAGTCATTTCTCTAGTTGTGTAACAGCCTGTGATCTGCTATAAAACCTCTATAAGTAAGCGAGAACAGAAACTAACTTGTTTCGCAGTGTCCTGGGTTAATTAATAAAAAACTGTAGTCACTGGCAAACTGCTGTAGGATAAGAGGAATAAAACATTACACACAGCCCCTGCTATAACGATCCTCAATCATTTTTATTCTACTCTTTATTTAGTCCACTGCTATACTAGGTTATGTTTATGCTTTTTTTTTAAAACATAGCAGCATTAAAGATATCTGGCTACTAATCAGTCATGTAAATGTTGATGAAAATGCTAATCAAAATGCTGAAAGTTTATTATTGTCTGAATCATTAGGAAGATACACAGAGTAGTTTTTAATAGTGGGAAACTCATGTGGGTAAAAAATGCATGTACTGTAGGAGGCATGCTTGTGGGCATGGCCTGTACAGCTGTTTTACATTCGAGTAACAATTGTTAGTAGCCAAAATGTCAAATGTTTTGCATTACTTCTGTTTAAAAAAGCAAGAACAAAGTGAAGGAGATGATGTAACGTTTACAGGGAATTCACTGGGCTCAGTTGGGATTTGTCTCTTTATGAGGTTTTTCCATGAAAATCTTGATTCAAATGTTACTTATTGCCATGACCGGAATAGCAATTTGTACAAGAAATGAACAGCTGCATCGAAAAAATCCCACGGCTCTGTTAATGGCTGACTCGGTGTGTTACACTAAAACCTTTTCACACAGTCGTGACACATGTCAATGATTAGCCAGGTGAGTCACTGAACAGGTAAACACGTCCACAAACACGATTAGATATATTCTTTAAATATTAGACTACAGGTATGCATGAAGGATGTATAGTTTATTGCAAAATGCTAGGTAACCTTTAAAGGAAAATTTATTTTGTGCATTTTCAGATTTAAATATGATTTTTTTTTTTTAAAGTGCCAATGTTTTTATTTTAATTAAATATAGTGAATTGTCATGAGTTCTTACATCAGACTTGTTAGTATTTCCCAAAGTTTCCTGTCATTTTTCTATATAACGACAATGTTGCCATGTGAGAACTAAGAAAATAATTTGTTCATCAAACCAGAAGCACAGAGTTACTCTAAAATCACTTTAACTGAGTGTCTGAAAAGGTGCATTGGGACTGTGGGACTTTTCAGTTTCCTGCCAAATGTGTTTGCATTCTTTAATAAATGACTCTCTGAGTTTCTAAGACACTTCTGTAAAAATTGACGCTCGGAATCACATTGCCATTACTGTTGTAAATGACTCTCTGAATCTCTAAGACATTTCTGTAATAAACGACTCTGAATCATTTCTGTCATAGATGACTTTCTGAATCATTGATCATGCATGTCATATTTGACTCTCTTAATCATTGAATCATTTCTGTCATAGATGACTCTCAATCATTGAGTCATTTCTGTCATATATGACTCTCTTAATTATTGAGTCATGTCTGTCATATTTGACTCTCTTAATCATTGAGTCATTTCTATCAAAGATGACTCTCTCAATCATTGAGTCATTTCTGTCATATATGACTCTCTTAATCTTTGAGTCATTTATGTCATATATGAATCTCTTAATCATTGAGTCATTTCTGTTATATATGACCCTTTAATCATTGAGTCAATTCTGTAATAAACGACTCTCTAGATCTCTAAGTCATTTCTGCAATAAACGACTCTCTAATTCTCTGACTCATTTCTGTCATAAATGAATCTCTGAATCATTTCTCTATTTGTGTAACAGTCTGTAATCTGCTATAAAACCACTGCAGAACAATGTCCTCAGTTTAAAATATGAACATGTTTGAAAATCATGAAAGTCTACTATAATCTGAATTCCCTAACATGCCTCATCCTTCTTTGAATAATACATGAGGAAGAATTCAACGTCTGGATGGGACTCACACTCGAGGACTCCTTCACGTTGGAAGATCTCAAAAGCCGGCCCTCAGATATGCAAACCTGTAAACACATTAAAGAGGGATGCCTACGGAGTGAAGGAGACAAGAGGGACTCGAGTACACATTCTCTTTTAGACTCGAGTCTCTAAAACACTTCAGCGTGCCTCAGTGGACAGAAACAAAAGCACAGGCTCTGAACTTCAGAGGTTACTTTACGGATGGCTTTACGGAGTTTCTAAATTCATCGAGAAATTGATGCTGATGCCATACTTTTCTTCCTACCACTAGATATGCGATGTACTTTTTATTTTAGCGGTTGAATTATTTGATGAATTTACAAAAGTTTAATAACACACTGAATAGGAAAACTTACAGGAGTTTTGTTTGCTACGCTTCACTTGATATATCTGGAATAAGATCATTCCAGTAATCCGAAATTGTTCAATACCACAGCAATTTTCCATCATTAATTTATTTTTATTAAGATTCCATTCCATTCCATTGTCTGTACCGCTTATTTATTCATTTATTTATTTTTTTGTATTTATTATTTGTTTGTTTGTTTATTTAAATATAGATGTGTTTCTAATTTATTTATTTAAAAATATATTTGTTTGTTTATTTTTGTATTTATTGTTTGTTTGTTTGTTTATTTAAATATAGATGCATTTCTAATTTATTTATTTAAAAATATATTTGTTTATTTTATTTATTATTTATTTATTTAATTAAAGAACTTACTTTTTATCCTGCTACAGTTACACGTAACGGTGTTGAACGTCACGGGACGAGTCACACCTGAGTGTTACAAAAGCGCTGAAACTGAGACTCCTTACAAACAAGATTTATAATAAAAAAAAAAAAAAGCTTACAAAAAACTTCGCCATATCATTGATTACACGTAGGATACATGTTTAGATTATGTAAAGAATCCGCCATACAATTCCTTGTGTCCCTGTGTGGTTACTATAGAAAGGCTAACGTATTAGAACAAGCGCATTAATATAAGGCGTAAATAATATCAGAGCCGCTGTTAGGAAATAATCAACATCTTTTGACAAATCAGAACAGAGAATTTGGCAGCACTGTGGTTCAGAAAAATACAGTGGCTGCTTGTGTGAATGTAGAAGGAGTAGAGACTCATGTTATAGTTTTACGCCGCGGCTTCGAGTAGCTCAGACTCGTCACTTTCCTCCCACTTAAGCAATTGAAATCTACTGCTGCGTTTAGTATCTGGCTCCGAAACGAATTTCCATGGCGGATGGAAAAGTGGGGCTGAATATAGCAGTATGTGTGCAAGTGAATGGAGTGAATGGAGAAAGCCGTCAGGAATTCAGGAAAGGGTTAGAAAACATTTTCGGCAGGACATTTCCTCAACGTGAAGTCATGAATAGCTCATTGATTCTGCACTGAGCGGCTAGTGTGTGAACGTGAGCGTACTATACTATATCGCTTGTTTGTCTGGCTTGTATACTTTATTGTGCTGTACACGTTTTTTACACAAACCTTTTCTGTGTGTGTGTGTGTGTGTGTGTGTGTGTGAGTGATTAGCAGTAACAGATGTGTAGATCCTCGACGGTGCTGTCTGTCTGGCAACCAGATGGCTGTGTACTGAAATAGGAGGAAAGAGATGCCAAAAGCGTGGAAGTAATGCAGCACTTGCTGTCTTTTGAATAAGGCAGGGAAAGGAATTTCTTCTAATTTAACCACTAACCCCTACATGGACTAAACGTTTTAGGCAGTAGCCTGTTACGTAGCAGGCAAGGATTGCAATTAATGGCGAAAAATTTTAAATGAACAGAAAAGGAGGCGGGAGTAAACGTTTCGAAAAAGTGGCACGGTGAAATTTAAACAAGAAAATCAACACAAGATCTGACACGTTTCTTTAACCTTGGTTACTTTGTGTAATGTATATACTTCAGGTTGTGCTCCACAGGAAGGCCTTGTGTGTGTGTGTGTGTGTGTGTGTGTGTGTGTGTGTGTGTGGCAGCTTAGACGCCGGCATGGGTGAGCAACCCTGAGTGAAGCTGAGTGCTCTCGATGCCCTTTCTTTTTTCTCTTCTCTCTCTGCTCTCTCTTCTCAAGCTGCTCTCACTACTCTCGCTGCTCTCTCTTCTCTCTCTGCTCTCTATTCTCTCTATACTCTCTCTTCTCTCTCTACTCTCTCTGCTCTCTCTGCACTCTTCTCTCTCTACTCTCTCTGCTCTCTCTTCTCTTGCTGCTCTCTCTACTGTCGCTGCTCTCTCTACTCTCTCTGCTCTCTATTCTCTCTATACTCTCTCTTCTCTCTCTACTCTCTCTGCTCTCTCTGCACTCTACTCTCTCTGCTCTCACTGCACTCTACTTTCTCTTCTCTCTCTACTCTCACTGCGCTCCCTACTCTCACTGCTCTCTCTACTCTCATTGCTCTCTCTACTCTCGCTACTCTCACTGCTCTCTCTTCTCTCTCTACTCTCTCTGCTCTCTCTATTCTCACTGCACTCTACTCTCTCTTCTCTCTCTACTCTCACTGCACTCTACTTTTTCTTCTCTCTCTACTCTCACTGCGCTCTCTACTCTCATTGCTCTCTCTACTCTTGCTGCTCTCTACTCTCTCTGCTCTCTCTATTCTCACTGCACTCTACTCTCTCTTCTTTCTCTACTCTCTCTGCTCTCTCTGCTCTCTACTTTCTCTTCTCTCTCTACTCTCACTGCACTCCCTACTCTCACTGCTCTCTCTACTCTTGCTGCTCTCTCTACTCTCTCTGCTCTCACTGCTCTCTCTGCACTCTACTTTCTCTTCTCTCTCTACTCTCACTGCGCTCTCTACTCTCATTGCTCTCTCTACTCTCTCTGCTCTCTCTACTCTCTCTTCTCTCTCTACTCTCTTTTCTCTCTCTATTCTCACTGCACTCTCTACTCTCTGCGCTCCCTACTCTCACTGCTCTCTCTACTCTCATTGCTCTCTCTACTCTCGCTGCTCTCTCTACTCTCTTTTCTCTCTCTACTCTCACTGCTCTCCCTACTCTCACTGCTCGCTCTACTCTCACTTCTCACCCTACTCTCTCTTCTCTCTACTCTTTTTTCTCTCTCTACTCTCACTGCTCTCCCTACTCTCACTGCTTTCTCTACTCTCTTTTCTCTCTCTACTCTCGCTGCTCTCTCTACTCTCTCTTCTCTCACTACTCTCGCTGCTCTCTCTACTCTCTCTTCTCTCACTACTCTCGCTGCTCTCTCTACTCTACTCTCACTACTCTCGCTGCTCTCTCTACTCTCTCTTCTCTCACTACTCTCGCTGCTCTCTCTACTCTCTCTTCTCTCACTACTCTCGCTGCTCTCTCTACTCTCTCTTCTCTCACTACTCTCGCTGCTCTCTCTACTCTCTCTTCTCTCACTACTCTCGCTGCTCTCTCTACTCTCTCTTCTCTCACTACTCTCGCTGTTCTCCCTACTCTCACTGCTCTATCTTCTCTCTCTACTCTCACTGCTCTCTCTTCTCTCTCTACTCTCGCTGCTCTCTCTACCCTCGTTGCTCTCTGTTCTCATTACTCTCTCTACTCTCACTCCTCTCTCTGCTCTCTCTTCTCTCCCTACTCACTCTGCTCTGCTCTCTCTTCTCTCCCTACTCTCTCTTCTCTGCTCTCTCTGCTCTCTCTTCTCTTCCTACTCTCTCTTCTCTCCTCTTGCTGCTCTCACTACTCTCTCTGTCAACACGCCACACCGGATGGAATGCAGGAACGTGCGATCAGGGTCACAGCACTGACCTTTTTACTTTCTCCAGCTGAACACTGAACCCTCAGGCTCTGAGTCATGTGCTGACGAAGATGATTAACAGCCGTTCAGACGCACCACATGCGAGTGAAATGTTTTATAGTGGCAAATAATTTAACCTTACTGAAGATTAAGGGATATTTAATGCATTTACAGATTTGGAAGATCTTTATTTTTCTATAACAGCAGCTTTGTCAGTAGGTCCAGCTTCCAGTCACAGGTTTATATTAAGGCACTTGCTCTAAGACAAACCACTTACACAGATAGAGAAAATATTTATTTAACATTTATAGAAGGAGTTTCTTGGTGACAACAAAGCTGCATTTTTTTCACTTTTTAACTATATATGACAAAGAGACAGAGAGAGAGAGAGAGAGAGAGAGAGAGAGAGAGAGAGAGAGAGAGAGAGAGAGAGAGAGAGCAAACTTTGGAACTATTGGAACTTAGCCTTAATTATAAAATCTCACAATTTCCAATTTCTAGCAAATTATATGAAAAGACAAATAGGTTAAGGTTAAGTTTAGGGGCGGAGTTAGGCTGTGTTTATTATTATTATTATCATTATTATTATTATTATTATTATTATTATTATTATTATTATTATTTTAATTATAACAATTATAATTATAATTAATTATAATTATTTTAATATTGTAATATTAATAATAAAAATAATAATATTTTAATTTTGTAAATCATAATTTGTTTTTGTTTTTTTATCGAGACGCATTTTTTATCCACACTTTTGATCATAACTAATAAAATTAGATTTTATTAATTAACAGGCTTTATGAACTCATAGTACACTGTCTTACAATCGAATCGGAATATCGTCCTAGATATTAAAGTCTTCCGTCTGTTCGTGTAGTTTTTCGGGATATTTTTCTTAAGCGATAGAAAGGGTTAGGGTTAGGGTTAGAAAGAAAGCGCTCTAAATGTTGAAATGTTGCCAAAACAAACAAAATGATGGAAATGATATAAAGGTCATAGGTCAAACACCTGGTTTCTTCAGCCAGGAAAGTAACCGTGTGTTGGTGATGATTAGTGTTGGTGTGCACAAGGCATCAAACAGCAGTGTGGATGGAACAAAATCTAATCACACTGATCAGACACCGAATCTGCCTGAATTCTTTCATCAGACTTCATAAACAATAACTGGGTGATTTTGTAAGTTGTTCTCCATTTTAAAACATATGATTCAGCAACAAATATGAATTATTCAGTTAATATCTTCTTCTTCTTCTTCTTCTTCTTCTTCTTCTTTCGGCTTTTCCCTTCAGGGGTCGCCACAGCGAATCATCTCTCTCCACCTATCCCTATCTTCTGCATCCTCAACACTTGCACCCACTAGCTTCATATCCTCATTTATTCCATCCATATACCTCCTCTTCGGCCTTCCTCTTTGCCTCCTGCCTGGCAGCTCCATGTCCAACATTCTCAAACCAATATACTCACTCTCCCTCCTCTGAACATGTCCAAACCATCTTAATCTGGCCTCCCTAACTTTGTCCCCCAAACGTCCAACATGAATTATTCAGTTAATATAAAGAATGAATAAGAGGTGTAAAGTTATACAAGGAAAAATGTTTACTGCAGAATTGCAATATGTTGCTAGAAGCTTTAAATTCTTAATAAAATTACAACAGATAGATAGATAGCTAATGTAATAAATAGCTAATTATAACCGATAGATAGCTAATGTATAGGTAACGTATAGATAATTCCATTTTATTTTATTTTTAAATACTATTTTTTAATTCTATTTTATTCTGTTATTAAAATATTTTAATTTTTATTTTATTATTAAAATACATTATTCTATTATTTTATTTTTTATTTTGCTATTATTTTGTAATTTTATTCTATTCCTACTCTATTTTTAAATCCATTTGACTCTATTTTAAATTACAGGGACAGTCATAAAAAGTATGCTGTATGCTGTACTGTGTATGGCTGTATGCTGTATGACGAAAATGCGATATTAATAAATATAATGCAGAATTTTTTGGTTTTCTAGGGTCAAAATGTGCACCAAGCTACACCGTATACACTAAATAGAATTAAAGAATGAATAGTTCAGTCTTGTAAATACACACAATGAATAAACACCAGTCCAAAGTGTGAAAATGAGTTGAAACGTGGAAAAGAAGAGCGTTCAAGGAAACGAAGGACAAGGAGGACCAAGGAAAATCTGGATCATACGACTTCTCAAGGACATCCACAGGTTTGTGCTGTGAAATAATTCTCTAATAATAATAAAAATAACTAATTCCTTGAGCTGAACTCAAACCAAACATCTTTGACACTCTCACGTAAGCATTTAACTACAAGACAACACATGTCCTCCCGTGTCCTATCACAGATAATCAAGATCTCCAGACTCTGTGTGTGTGTGTGTGTGTGTGTGACCCACATGCCTGTTCCTAGGCCTTGAGATTCCAAGTGAACAAATAACCCACAGCATAACTGATAACACACGCATGTCAGCTAACCAGCAAGGTCATTTTTTTAACTTTACAGTTTAAAATTAATTCAAAGGACAATTTCCAGCAAGAAAATAGCTTGTGAGATTTTATATATAAAAGAACTGCATGCTAAATGCATCAGATTTATAGAAATGCTTAGTTTAAGAGAATTCAATCCTTTTAAACTAAAGAGAATGTGTGTTTAATGAGAAACCACAGCCACTGCCCCCCACTCACTACCCCTTGCCCCCTAGGTGAGCATCCATGCTGATTAGGACAAAGCCTACGGGTGGACCTGAGAGGTCAAGCGGTGTTTGTTCAGGTTCTTCACTATTGTCCTGCAAGCAACAGCCTGAGGTGTCAACATTCTGAGAAACTCCCAAGCCTGATTACTTCATGACCTGCTGAATCATCTCAACTTTTAAACATGACACGCGACAGAAATCTTACATTTTCTAAATGTTCCAAATCTCAGTTCTCAAAGCTCCAAACTCCGAGTCAATTCTCATTTTCCGGCCGCTTACATTTTACAAAACGCAATGTAAATATGCTCTAGAGCAACAAACATGGACTTTGACCCAAACTCTGGCACCACCTGGTTCTAATTACCTGCAGCTATCCTCCTGAGCAGCTGTTGGCGAGCGATGATTCGGCCCAGCCTGTACCCCGATCGTCGCCGGTGGTGGTCCATTCTCAGGTAGATGTCCTGCGTCTCTGGGGTCATACTGGCCAAACACTCGCTGCTGTCAGCTTCGGGCATCCCCCTGAACATGGTTACGTGGCTCTCCTCCTCGTAAAGCAAACAGCACAAATAAAAACACAAGTGTGTCCACCAAGCGCCCTGCACGTGTGAGATATGAGACAGAAAATCTCGACAGAATCCGGGAGGAACGCCTCTTTTCAGTCATGTGACTAACCAGGAGCCAACGAGGAAGTGGGATACAAGGGACGTCCCTTCAGGCCGAGCTGAATCCGAGGTCTGTGTGAGCACGGCGAGTCGAGGGAGGGAAATATAAATACCAGAGGAATGCTTGTGAGCTGACAGTGCGGAGAAAATGTGTGGGGGGGGGGAGGGGGGGATGGGAGGGAGGTGTATGGGTGTATGGGAGGGTGAAGAAAAACATCGCGAATTGAGACGCCACCCTAGTCTCTAAAAGAACAAACCTGCTGCTGTTAAGCCCCATGCAGGTGCCAAGTTTACTCAGGAGTAGTGTGTTAGCTAACGACACAGAGGGAGTGAGAGGAGGTAAATGCGGAGCAGCGTGGTAATTTTAGGCTGAGTAAGATGTGAATCAGGTTAACCTGCGGCCCCCCACCTCGCCTCCGGGGCGGCAGAGCAGGTATTCACCTTTCTGAGACAGTTAGATGGGCTTTCACACACCAGAATAGTTTATACAGGAAAACCCCAAACCGACGACTAGAAAACAATGGCCTTCATTAAAGCAGCAGGAGAGAGCCTGTGTGTATCATCAGATAAAAATATAAAATTAAGTACTGAAAACTCTGTGGAAAGCAGTCAATACTTAATGACATACAAACATAAAAATACTGAAATACTAAATCCATTAAAAGCAGAATAAATTCATTGTCTACCGCTTATCCAATCTACACTCGGGTCACGGGGAGCCTGTGCCTATCTCAGGCGTCATTGGGCATCAAGGCAGGATACACCCTGGACAGAGTGACAACCCATCGCAGGGCACACACACACACTCTCATTCACACACTACAGACAATTTAGAGATGCCAATTAATCTACAATGCACGTCTTTGGACCGGGGGAGGAAACTGGAGTACCCGGAGGAAACCCCCGAGGCATGGGGAGAACATGCAAACTCCACACACACATGGCAGAGGCGGGAATCGAACCCCCAACGCTGGAGGTGTGAGGCAAACATGCGAGCCGCCAAGCCACCGTGCCAAGCAGAACAAATATTTTAGGGAATTTTAAACCCTTTTATCCTCAATTTCAAAATGATGACAATACAGTGCAAAGCTAAAAGCCAACTTAATTATCCAGCGAGCAAACTGCTAGTCATCTAGCATGCTTTCTCAATTCTCTGTGTTTTATTTTTATATAACAGCACCTACAAATGAAATATAAGTCAAATATACCACGATATCCAGAGCTAAGTTAGTGAGCTAACCAGTAATTATGGGATTTCAGTATCAATTTAGGAAATAAATTCTCAGTGATTTGTCTCTTTAACGGTGACAATAATATTGACTGCATGGTGCTCATCACGAACATTAGCATGTTTAGCCTAAACACCAAACTGTAGAATCAGAGGATGCCTTACAAATTACACTGTAACTCCAGAGAAGTTTAACACTTAAATAGTGTGTATCCTTGAAAATAACTAATTTACAGTAAGCAATAGAGAAAGAAAGAAAGAAAGAAAGAAAGAAAGAAAGAAAGAAAGAAAGAAAGAAAGA
>JAUCMX010000011.1:21196255-21236255 GCA_033459395.1 Hemibagrus guttatus
TGAACCCCAATTTCCTGTCAATAACCCAGAGCCTTAACCACGTGAGCTTGCACCACAGTTATGACATCTCCTAACTAACCACCAATGTTTAGTTCATCGTATAGTTTTTGTATTTTCACAAATAAAATACTGTATTTAAACCAGTTTTATAGCTCGATTCATCACCTCATTCGCTTGGCATTCTGGGAAAATGCTGAAGAAGTGCTAGAAGGACTTTACTGTAGATCTGCTGTAACTCTGCAAGGACTGTGTAAGGAATGATACACATGGGGTTGTGCTTTTACAGAAAAATAATCAGTGACTAAGTGTTACACTTCTTACAAATCAGATATTTGCTAACAATTTTTATCTCTGAAAGAACGACACATATTTTTTTATCCATTTATCTCAGGTCAGTTCCTGTTATCTCTTAGCTATAGACAGATGTTACTTCGCTTTTATCGTTTCTTGACATTAATAAGACAACAAATAGCTTGTTTTCATGTTATTAAATAACTCCTGAATAAGTTTGTCCTGAAGATCTTGAAAAAGCGCAGATACTGGAGACTCCTTGCAAAAAATGCTACTAAGCATCCCTTTACGGCAAATTACACACATTTTTCAATCCATATATTTGTCTGCAATACAAGTCCCTGTGTAAACTGTTACTATAGAAACAATAATGTACAGTATATTAGCTGTCAGCTCCAGTAGCTGGAGTTTCGCTCAGAGCTGCTATTATTATTATAAAAGTAAATTAAAAAAATGTTCTACAACCTATCACAACCAAGAATTCAGCAGCACCGAGGTAAAAGTGTCTGTAGTGAGCTGAAGGTTTCATTTTGGATCACTTTGGATTAAAGTGAAACAATAACAATCTGGGAAAACACCTAAAAATGTTCTACGACAAAGAGGAGCCTTTTTTTTTTTTTTTTTTTAGAACATTTAAGAATCCTTAATTTATCCAAAGAACCCCTGAAGAACAAAAAAGCATATATACTTGAGTAGGTTTGTGGTACAAACTTAAAAAGCAATCATTTTTATTTTAGTCTAAATTCCTAGACCCATGATTTTCCCAAATTTGGGAACTTTTTACACCTGAGTGAGAGAAGAGAGAAGGAAGAGCGTACCAAAGCTACATTTAAAACACCAGAAGGTTCGTTGAGAAGGAAATAATGAGTAATAATCTGAAGTTTGTGCCACGTACACTATTATAACAGCGTCCTGTAAAGGTTTTTAAAGGGTTCACTGTATAATTACAGGTTCCTTAAAGAGAACTCAGTAGTAGGGTAGTAGGAGTCTATATAGAATGTTTATGAATGCTGTGTGTGTGTGTGTGTGTGTGTGTGTGTGTGAAAAAAGAAATCTGCAGTTAATAGGGTATTTTTAAACACAGTCACATGGACAGGAGACTCAACTCTCGCCAAGAAAACACCATATTGCACTGACTGACATCTAGTGGTCATCTAGGAATGCCTTTCTATTTTAGTGCACTCATGTTTTTTTTATTATTTCTGTCAGTAAGCAAGAACACCATCTATACCAGCTTCCAAGCCCTATGCATTGTTAATGACAGAGATTTTAATGAATACTCAGAAAAGTGTGCAAACTACACTGGACATAAAATCTTTCAAAAGCTATGATCTGAAAAACAGAAAAATGTGTTAGTTTTCAGCAACATTTCTTCAAATCACTAAATCATACTCAGATCCCATTTTGATCCTGATAGGATTAAGGGACAAGGTTGTCTGAAATAAAGTCTGGTCTCTAGGAAAAAGGCTTTGCTGTACTCCACCTCTGCTTAACTGGCCTCTAAATAAAACAAGCTGATGCAGCGACTGTGCCCTGAATCATAATGACTGACACGTGGGTTTTAAAAAAAGGACAAAATTTTCCACTTCCCTCCTGCAACACTCACTCAAGCAAGGGATTATTAATACATTCTCCAAATCATATCTGCGATAAGCAGCATGCATAAACGTACTGATGTATGCACACCTTATGGTCATTAATGTGCAATAATGAAGCTTAGATTAGTTTTTAAAGGTGCATTATGTTTATCAGGTGAAACATCACACTGAAGATACTAAACATCATACTAAAGGTACGAAACAGGTAACCTTAATGATACAGTACTAAAGAATTTCTCAGTGTATGACTTCTATAATAGTACCTAGTCATTAATAAAGTATTTTGCATTCATTCATGAAAGACGTTCAGTTATTAAACTACATCACTCTCCAGAAATAAAGGTACCAAGCTGCACTTTTCCCTGCTATCCAAGGTTCCAGCTTTATCTTTATATACCTTGCCACTTTTTACTCTTCAACGCAGAGCATGTACACCTTCTCAGGTATACAGTAAAGGCAAATACACCGAACAGGACAAGTATAGTTAGTTTCTGTAGCTACTTTATTTCTAAGCTACAGTTCCATTTAATAAGCAAGCAACTTCCTCTTGATGTGCTACATACAGATAAAAAAAAAAGTTTCAAATCAAATAAAAAAGTAACCCTGCATAAATAAGCGCATCGTGTTGCATCACATCCATGCGTCATTTTTGCCTTTGCTCCTCACTGACCTGCGAGTCTCCTCTGGCGACCCTTCTTGCCCAGTAAAGCCCAGGCTCTGCATGTGGAGTATCGGAGCTGCTGGCTGAAGGAGCGCCGCAGTTTCAGCTCACTCTCTGTCATGGTAAAGGCGCTTCACTCCTCCTCGCAGTCGCTCCTCAAACACTCGCCTGAAACCCCGCATGACTCCGCACTGACCCGCACTCGCAACACGCCGCGGTTCGGGTTCCCGCAAAACACACACGCAAAGCCATACAGTCCCTCTGGACGAACGGAGGAAAAACCGCAGAGGGGGATTATCCGAGTAGGAGACACGCGTAACGCATCGAGCTTCAGTTTCTCAACTTCTTTCTACTCCAGGCAGGACACACACCTCTCTCTCTCTCTCTCTCTCTCTCTCTCTCTCCCTGTTCACATTCTCTGCTCCACTACCTACTTGTGTGTGTCATGAGTGGCTGACATTCTGGCACACACACACACACAGAAGCATATATATCTACAGTACACAACAACAACAATAATAATAATAATAATAATAATAATAATAATAATAATAGTAATAATAATAATAATTTACGTATGTGTTTTTCTATATTTTATAACTCACAAACACACAATACACTGACAAAGAAGCATCATTATCTACAGCACACAACAACAACAACAACAACAATAATAATAACAATAATTTACGTATATATGTTTTTCTATATTTTATTACTCACAAACACACAATACACTGACACAGAAGCATCAATATCTACTGTACATAACAACAACAACAACAACAACAATAATAATAATAACAATTTGCATATTGCATAATCTACATTTTATCACACACACTGACACAAAAGCGTTCTTTATATATAGTGCACAACAATAACAACAACAATAATAATAATAATATTTTACCTATACTTTTTTCTATATTTTATTACACGCACACAAGCACACACAAACACTACACCTATGTCTACAGTACACAACAACAACAACAACAACAACAACAATAATAATAATAATAATAATAATAATAATAATAATAATAATAATAATAATTTATGTATAGGTTTTTCTATATTTCATTACACACACACACGAAATTTAATATATTAAATAAATAAATACATAAATTATGTATTTTATATACTATGTATTTTATGTAGAGAGAGAGCGAGAGATGAATTTATTTCCAGGGATATATTTCGCACTGATGTTCCTGAAATCTGTATATTTGTGTAATCAGTCCCTCATATTCATCATTTTTAACTGATTTCATTTCCACTCAAAGACAGTTCCCTGCTCCCAGTCTTGCAGTCCCGTGTGCCTTTGCCTGAAGCTCAGGTAATAAAGATGTGCAGGTGATATAACGACTAAACCCAAGGAGCTCCACACCTGCCTTCCTCTTAATGAGGGTCTAATCCTGAATGAGTTTATAAAACAGAGACGTCTGCTGTGTGTTACAGGCTTCACCTCTCTAATCTGAAGAGCTGAAACACACAGAGATCGCCTGCTTGGGATTACAAAAAAAAGCAGCCTGGAACGGAAACAGAAGACAGATGGGGAAGGAAGGATATGCGTCATTTTAATGGGAGTGATATAGGGTGTGCTATATCCTAAACGCCGTTCACCGAAAAAAACCCGATTCACTCTGTAATCCTCATCAGAAATGAGACACGATTAGCAGCTAATTCTCTCTCTACGATCACGTTGCCAATCATTACGCGATCGTTCGTCTCGGCTCTATTCTGTAATAGAGTCATCTGATGGAAAAACCTCCTGGGAGAATGTGGACGGCATCTGAGTCGCCTCCGTATATGTGTCAAAGGTCAAAGGTTGGGGCCAAACATTTCCCCTCATGTGGGATTTGCAATGGAATGTTTGGCTTGGAGACAGCACCGGCTGGTCACTCAGAAAAAAGAAAGGTCAATTCGATTACTTTAGCTCTGTAGGTTTGAATAGGACATACAGAGTCGCTACTATATTAACTTATCTCTACACACAGATTTACTCAGTGCCTTTAGAGGAAAAAACTGAATGTTCAGAAATACCGAGATTTGGAGAGTTGGAACATGTAACTCTGTCTCAAAATACTGTATATCAGGCATTAGAACCACTTTCAGACAAATTATTTAACCTTCTGCTAATCTAAAAATGTTTAACTGTCAACTTTCTGCTAATTTCAAATTATTAGGGCTTAAATTTCCTGCTAATCTAAAATTGTTAGCTGAAATCATCCCTGCTAATCTAAAATTGTTAGCTGAAATCATCCCTGCTAATCTAAAATTGTTAGCTGGGAAGTTTCAGCTAATCTAGAATTGTTAGCTCATAATCGTTCTGCTAAGCTAAAATGTTTAGCTGTGAACATTCTGCTAATTTCAAATGGTTAGGCCTTAAATTTCCTGCTAATCTTAAATTAGTAGCTGTGAAGTTTCTGCTAATCTAAAATTGTTAGTTCATATCCTTTATGCTAATCTAGAATTTTTAGCTGTTATTTCTTTTCCTTTTTGAATTCCAAAATTGTTAAGCTCATTAAAACCTTTTTCTGTTAAATCTTAATTTTTAAACAAATTTAAGCCTGTGAACCTTTTGCTGCCTTCAATTTTTAAAAATTGTTAGCTGTGAACTTTTCTGCTGATTTAGAATTGTTAGCTGTGAACTTTTCTGCCCAAAATTTTAAGAATTGTTTTTTGGTTTTTTTATTAAAAAACCTTTTCTGCTTAAATTCTTAAGAAAAAATTTTTAAGCTTTTTTTATTCTTTCCTTTTTTTTAACCAAAAATTTTTTGTTTTTTTTTGCTCTTAACCTTGCTGTTAATCTATAATCATTAGCTGTGAACTTTCTGCTAATCTAAAATTGTTAGCTGTGAAGTTTCTGCTAATCTAGAATTGTTAGCTGTGAACTTTCTGCTAATCTAAAATTGTTAGCTGTGAACTTTTCTGCTGTTCTAGAATTGTTAGCTGTTATCTTTCCTAATAATTAAAAATTGTTAGCTTTAACCTTCCCATAAATCTAAAATCATTAGCTGTGAAGTTTCTGCTAATCTAGAATTGTTAGCTGTGAAGTTTCTGCTAATCTAAAATTGTTAGCTGTGAACTTTTCTGCTGTTCTAGAATTGTTAGCTGTTGTCTTTCCTAATAATTAAAAATTGTTAGCTTTAACCTTCCCATAAATCTAAAATCATTAGCTGTGAAGTTTCTGCTAATCTAAAATTGTTAGCTGTGAAGTTTTGGCTAATCTATCATTTTTAGCTCATATCCTTTCTGCTCATCTAAAATCATTAGCTGTGAACTTTCTGTTAATTTCAAATTGTTAGAGTTTGAATTTCCTGCTAATATAAAAATGTTTAGCTGTGAACTTTCTGCTAATTTCAAATTATTAGATCTTAAATTTCCTGCTAATCTAAAATTGTTAGCTGAATTCATCTCTGCTAATCTAAAATTGTTAGCCCATAACCTTTCATCTAATCTAGAATTATAAACTGTGAACTTTCTTCTAATCTAGAATTGTTAGCCATGAACTTGCCTGCTAATATAAAATTGTTAGCTGTTATTTATCTAATTTTAGTCATAAGAACTAAAGTAGTACAAGGATTAGTGTTAGTCTACTTAAGGTTCGACTACACAAAACAGTTTCTCAGTACAATCCAGATGAATTTCACCTCAGATCAAGTTGGTAAGACAGAAATATCTGAGGTCAGCCGGACAGAGAGAGTCCTCCCCACTGAGAACTTGCAGCTTTCTATTTTGGGCTCTGCTAGCTCGGTGCAGACAGACCACAGGACACGGAGTAGTGCAAAGCTCAGCTCTCGTCCACCCAGACAACCTGTCTCATTTGATCAGAGAACCTGACGAGATCTTGGAGCTGCACATCACAGTCCTGTCAGTGGCTGGACTTCTGCCTACCTTCTGTCCATTATAGTGGCCTTCAGCTTGAACGTTTCCATTAGACGATCGTATGTCAGTCACAAACCGCTAGTGAACTCCACATTGTGGTTGCATTGTTATGTTGAATGCTTGATTGTGATTGGTCAGAAGGTTTTCAGGTTCTAATACTTTAATTGTTTCTATAGCAATGTACACATGGACTTGTGCTGATAAACCTTCTACATTCATTCATTGTCTACCGCTTATCCAATCTACACTCAGGTCACGGGGAGCCTGTGCCTGTGATCTCAGGCGTCATTGGGCATCAAGGCAGGATACACCCTGGATGGAGTGCCAACCCATCGCAGGGTACACACACTCTCTCATTCACTCACGCAATCACACACTACGGGCAATTTAGAGATGCCAATCAACCTACCATGCATGTCTTTGGACTGGGGGAGGAAACCGGAGTACCCAGAGGAAACCCCCAAGGCACGGGGAGAACATGCAAACTCCACACACACATGGCGGAGGTGGGAATCGAACCCCCAACCCTGGAGGTGTGAGGCAAACGTGCTAACCACTAAGCCACCGTGCCCCCCAACCTTCTACATGATCATGTTAAATAATTTGTCATGATGTTGATGTGTTTTCGATAACTTTTACAGTACTTTTATTGGAGAAAAAAACAAAAAACCCTTAAAGAACCATTTTCTTTTTCAGAATGTGTTAACTGGATATGTGTATGGTACAACCCCCAGATTGCTGATCATTAAATTATAGTTATATGTAGTTTCTAATTCAGCTTTTACTTTTAGGGGTTTCCTTTATTACTAAGTGTTCTTACCTTCTTAAAAGGATTCTACCTGGAATACATCGATAGCAAAACAATCTTTTGTAGGCTTTAAGATAAGGTACACTATATTGCAAAAGGTTTTGGGACATACTTCCAAATCATTGAATTCAGGTGTTGTTTTTCAAGGGTTGTTCTTGGCCCCTTAGTTCAGGTGAAATGAACTCTTAATGCTTCAGCATACCAAGACATCTTGGACAATTTCATACTCCCAACTTTAGGGAGCACTTTGGGGATGTCCCCTTCCTGTTCCAACATGACTGCACACCAGTGCACAAAGCAAGCTCCATAAAGACATGGATGAGTGAGTTTGGTGTGGAGGAACTTGACTGTCCTGCACAGAGTCCTGACCTCAACTCGATAGAACACCTTTGGGATGAATTAGAGCGGAGACTGCGAGCCAGACCGTCTCGTCCAACATCAGTGCCTGACCTCACAAATGCGCTTCTAGAGGAACGGTCAAACATTCCCATAAACACACTCCTAAACCTTGTGGAAAGCCTTCCCAGAAGAGTTGAAGCTGTTATAGCTGCAAAGGGCGGGACAACTCCATATTACATTCATGTGCATGTAAAGGCAGACGTCCCAAAACATTTGGCAATATAGTGTATTTACAGAACGAATCTCTTGTGCCGATGCTTTGTAAACGCTTGAAGGAATTTTTTCCATGTCTGGAAAGTCTTTGAATGGTTTCTCTTAAATGATTTGAGAGAAACAGTGTAAAGAAAAAGACGAGCAAGGAACAGCTGTTTATCGCTGCTATGATCTAACAGGAACTAACTAGTTTCACATACTGTAGTATAGTGATAGTTCTGACAGATCATTCTTCAATAAATACACTTTAATCATTGCTGTGTATAATTAATAAGTATAAAATGCATCAGCAAGCCTTGCGTTTTATTCTACTTACAGCATTTTCAATATAGTATTTTTTTATTAGAAGCAACAATTAAAGCAACTAGATAAAGTTTGGGACTCATAAAAATGCTCATGATTTATAATCAAATTCATAAAAATAAGTTACAAAGAATTAACTTTAGTGTTAACACATTTAGTCTTTTTAAAATGCCTCAATTCAAACAAAACCTTTCCCATGTTCATTTTTTCAAGCTTGCAAGGTTTTTTTTCTATCATTATCATGGCGACATCTAACAAGTCCATGGTATCGTCCTTCTTTGATCCTCAATGTTCTGCACCCCATTGTACATAAGCTATGGACTGGAGTTATCTTAGAGAAGATTATTATGGCTAGACCATGGCCTCTAGAACAGACACAGAGGAAGCAATAGTTGATGTAAGGGCAGGAAGTGGCCATCAGCATGTGAATGGCTCTCCACTTCATCTCACTGGGGTTGCTTGTTTTGGCACGACCCAATCACGCATTTATCTGTTCTCCAAACAGTGGCAAACTCTTTGAACACACAGAACATTTCTTTCTCCTCTGGCCCAATTAGGGACACAAACAAGCTTCACTGTCAATTCATTTCACTTGATAAAGCTTAGAAAGGATAAGTGAGTTGTTTCGCAAATGCTTAATGCTAGTATATATTCAATATATCTCTGGAATGGATTCGGGGTAAAAGGAAAAGCAAATTAAACAAGTTTTACAGCAATAGCAGACTTGGAGACATCTCCTAAACTTCTCCTATTGCTATAATAACACATGATTGGACCATTTTTATTCCATGCAATAATCATTTCCTTTTGTTCCTAGGGGGTGCAAACTTTTGCACTCAGATATTCTAATTGCTGACTACATTCCCATTTGTTGCAATTGCTTGCTCTTTCCCTTATACAAACACATTTAAGTCAAAGGATTTCATATTCCTTAGTGCTTTTGTATGAAGAACATAAAGTGAAAAGCTGGTTTCATTCAAACTGGGATTAGGAGGAACTGGTAGACATAAAGAAAGCTTTAAGACTAGTCAAAAGAACCCAAAGCATAACTGAGTGATCTTCGCTCTAACAGCAACCTAAAAAAGATATATTTCTGATAGTAAACACTCTTGCAGGCTTCTACCAAGAACGTTCCAGGGTTACCAGAGAGGGACGTTGGACCTTGTAGACCCAAAGAAAGTTGTAAACCAGAATTAAATGACTGAATTAGAATTAGAGACACAGCTTATTTCTTTTCTAATAGAATGGCAAAAGGAGAATGTTCCTATCTTTACAACACAAGGTCACTCTCTCCTATCTGAACCAACAGGTGTTCCACTTTCACAGGCTCTACAACAGAAGACATATTCATAACATATATCTATACCTCATATATCTATACCTCTATTCAGATATAGAGGTATAGATATATAAACTAAATAGGAAATGCTCCGCAAATACCCAGCTGTATGTTGATTTATGGACAATGCATGTTGTATTTATGCTTATACTTAGAACATGTAAGGTGTTTCTAATGTAGATAACGATCCTGGTTTTTGGTACTTCAAGGGTTTTTCAAGGGTTTCTTATATAATTAAGTATTCTTACCCTTCTTAATAAGGTTTTACCTGGAAGACAGAGACAGAACAACACTGTTGTTGGGCTCTACATAGAACCAGTCAGTGATTTAACACTTTATGATCAATTTGTTTTGAATATGTAATTTTTTAGCAGGGTGCTCTATGTTTTTTAGAAATTCTGAGGAATTCTGTCATGCTGTGGCATCATCTCATTCGGTGAAAGATTATAGAATGAGCCTTGGAATATTCCTCTATTCCTTGGAAAAGGTAGTGCAAAGTGGGGCTAGAATTTACCTCTGATGGGATGGCGGCCCAGGTGTTTAATCTACAAAAGAAAACATTTCAATCTAATTTATATGCATTGTACATGTCTGACATTGTATATCTAGTAAAGATTATTTAAATCCCATCTGATCACTTTTACTTGTTTCCTGCATGCCTTCTAGCCCACAGCTTTGGACTGACCAATGACCTTCAATGGGAAAAAGCCCAGATGTTCAGCGCCTGAGTTCTCCAAGCTCTGATTGGCCGTCTTTTTGAGGACTGCAGGTCCCAGGACAGGCCCATGAATCCTGGGGGGATTACGCTCCTGTCTTAATGGATTCAAGGCGTGGAACCTCCCCCCGTCCCGCTCAAACCCATCTGAGGCATGCGCTATAAATTTCCTGAGTGAATATTCCCAAGCCATGCCTCCAGTTTTCCGGAGAAACCACACATGTGGTATATATCTGGGTTTAGATGAGGGGATCGGATGGGAAGGAAGGGAAAGGTCTTAAAGCTACAGTTCTCTGGTTTTTGTTTATGTGTCAGTTTCAAATAATTCAACGTTCATGTAAACGTCTAATAAAGCCAATCAAGTGAAGGAGTGAATGAACGAAGTGAAGGAGTGTGAGACTGAGACAGAATAACCGGATGAGTGGATATAAGGATAATATAATATGATGACATTATTGCAAGTCGCTTGTGGCTTGCCCTTGAAACGTGCACCATCCATCTCCACAGCACAGAGAGCTTGTGTAAGCCAACACACAAAAAGCACAGCAGTTTATGAGGAGAGGCTGAAGGAAGAGAAAGAAATGGGGGGATGTGAACGCTATTGTTTTGCTGTATGACAAAGCATGTAATGCCGTCAAGTCAGAATCTATTAAGGCTCAGCCAGCCACAGAAATCCATGGGAAAACATTTACAGTCTCCACACACCACCTGGCTTCGATTAGAGGGGGGGGGATTCTCAAGCACACACGCACAATTGCACATGCCAGCACACTTCTACACAATTCACACACTCGGATAGGATACGATAAATAAATGTCCACACTCCAAGTGTAGCAACAAGTAAATACCACTCAAACACCCATACTCAAGCAAGTTCCCGTTTGCACACAAGCTCCAGGGATACAATGGAAAAGAAAAGAGCGCTGGCGTCGTTTTAATCTTGGCTAAGCAGAGGTCAAGCAACGGTTCCCTGCTGACAGTCGCTGATAAAGAGATGCTGGAAGACTTAATCACACAAGCCATTCTTCATTCCTAATATGGATTCACGCTTTTTTGTAGCACTGTGAATATTTACTGTATGTTATTTCGAACATAAAGTGCTCAGCTACACAAAACAGAGCGGACCTTGAATTCCCAACGTTTATAAATCATTTTAGCATGGTGCTGTAGCCTTCTGGAATCTGATTGGTCAGATTCTTTTTGTATATAGTAGCAGCACTTATTGTCGTGCCAGCTGTAGTACGAATCACATATTCGTTTTATATTCATGCGCTCATTCTAATGCGGGATTTTTTTTCTGTAGTAACAATGGATAAGTTACATAATCTTTTTGTTTGTTCGTTTTGCTAGCATAACAAGCTGTGCATATTTTTGTTTACTAACTCCAAGTGCTAAACGAAAGTTGATGAGGAAAGGGTGGAACGTTGTAGCAGTCGGGCTGCTCGTCAGAAGGTTGTGAGTTCAAATCCCAGGTCCACCAAGCTGGCACTGTTGTGCCCTTGAGCAAGGCCCTTAACCCTTAATTGCTCACTTGTATAAAAATTGACATCAAACATAATCTGGATATGTTTCTCTGTATAACTCTGCCAAATGGAATGACTTTTTATAGCTGTGATAACAGGAACCTACTTACAGCCTCACAGATGTACCACAACATTAAATAGTTAAAACCCTAGCCAGACATGCCATTTATTAATAAATTCATCATTGTAATCTTTGGCAAATTGGACCAGATTAGATCACATCAACTGACGGTTTATTTATATATCCATATTCAGCAACCAAGGCTATAAAACAGCGCCTTAGAAAAACATTATTAAATTATTATTACATACAGTATCTAGCAATATTTTACTTACAGGTGCTGTTCAGAAGATTACATAAATCTCATAAACATTCTTAATGACAATACATAAAACCTTAATATTCATCAACAGGATTCATCAGTCAAGACATCTTCTCTTAAAGCTGATATAAGACCTGATACAGTCGGGACACTGATTCTCTTTGACATTAGGTTATATTAGCTCAAATTTCTTCTAGAAATACTCATGACAATACTATGACACCATGATGTATTTGTTCATAGAAGTCACAACATGTAATTCCTGACCTCTGACCAGGAAAAACCCAAAGAAAACACCCCTTTAGCTTTCTGCTCAGAAACTCTGGATGGTCTCCTGGACTTTTAATTCCTCTAAGTGACGTCTAATCGATGTGGCTGAGCATAGCATCAGCATTAAACAGTAAAATCAGCTTACAAAGAGTCTTATGTTTAAATGAGACATGCTGTATATTACACGACTCCCAGTGTTACCAGAGTATTCCTGGTGTGACATGCCAGAAGTGCACTGACCTACAAAGTCAGTTGTCATGACATTTAATACGCCAGCTTGGGACAGAGTTATAATGTATAATGCAACTTTAAATCAGCCAATAATATTCACATGACATCACAATCAGCAAAATCTGTCTTTGCAAACAGTGATTCTAGCTGGAATAAGCTTTAATAAATGTTCATATAGGTTTATGTCAGTTGCTATAAAGGGGTTGAAGGGGTACGTTGTGCGTAGTGAAGTGTTCAAAGAAAGAAACTTTTCCTGTAATTATTTGCTTATAACTGTTTGCCTGTTTGTTGCTTTTCTCTGAGTTTATTCGAGTTTATCTCTGACTTTTTAACTTTATGTTAAACATGTGACTTGTGTGAACCGGGAGACTGATTAAGCAGTTTCAAAATTTATTTTGTTTCTTAAAAGAAAAACAAAAGAAAACAGAAAACTCAAAAAAAACAAGACAGCATTAAAAAGTTACAGTTTTCTATGAAGCTTATGAAGCCTTGAAAGCCGTAGCAATAACTGAACTCTTTTCCTGATTGAAACAATTCCCAAATGTTCACTTTTTCCTTTCATCTTATTAAGATCACCCAGCTAGTCTGGGTCTAGTTCAGTCCAGTGTCACCTTCCTCCCAAATTAGCCTGAGCGAAAAAGAAAACACCTTCGTTTGCCAAGTCCGGCGCTGACCCCGACCCAAGGCTGACTGCCATTCCTCTTTCTCACTCTCTATTCTCGGCTCTGCAGATTAATTGTGCTGTTATAATAAAATGAAACAGAAGGTGAGCAGGATCAAATGAGCTGTCACACAGCCAGAAAAGGCCAATAAAGTCTGGCACCTTCTGCCCCTCTTCCTTCACCTCTTTAATTGCCATGCTAAATTGTTTAATCAGGACTTAACCACAAGAAAGAGACAGTGGTGCTGGACTGCTCCAGGGCTTTCACAGCGCTCATTTATAAGCACTAATGCAAGCCTGGAAAATGAGCCAGGTGGCTCCAGCTGCAAGGCCAAACTGTACCCCAACTGCTGCATATAGTCAACACAGGAAATAATCAGTGCTGAACTGATGCACTTACCAGTCCTGAGCTGTTATTTTATAGTGGAGGACAACGTAAAAAAAAATATATAATTACACAAATACCTGACTTTATTTCAGTCTAATCTCTAACCACCACTTGTGTAGTACGTGTCTGATTACCAGGGACAAGAACTGCAATTTTTCTCTACTGAAAAATAGAAAAGAAACTATTTTCCTCCAAACAATAGACTTATAAGGAAATATACTTATATATATCATAAATATATAGGGCATTGGTGGCTCAGTGGTAGGTTTCTCACCTACCACATGGAAGGCCTGGGTTCAATTCCTGCCCACACCCTAGCCACTGGATGCAGTGCTGGTCCCAATCCTGGAAGAAGGGGAGGGTTGTGTTAAGAAGGGCATCTGACGTAAAACCTGTGCCAAGGTGTGGCGACCCTGAACAGGGAGCAACCCCTATATTATAAGAATATACTATACATAGTGACGCACATATTCCAGATATACTCATCCTTACACAAAGCAAAATGACTAAAATGCCATTTTAATTAGTCCTAATTTTTTTTTTTTTTTTTTTAGATGTTACAGCATTTAAACCGTCTCTGTAATAGAGAGTCCGAGGACAAATGACCTCCACGTGCAGAGCAACGTGGTCACTGAACTGCAGCTTTACTTGTATATAAACAATAGATTTTGACGAGTAAGGAAAAAGAAAGCATGTGTGTCTCAGTGCTCGCAGAAGTGAAGTGCTCTCACATGCAACAGTTTCTCTGCACACACACTTTACTGCTCTACGTTCACAAATACCTTTGTGTTTCACAAATTTATGGCACTCATATTTTCAGCCCATACTTGACTGGTTAATGTTACAATGACATCTATGTTTATATAACTACTTTATGATTTTATTTCACGTATATGAATATTTTATCCCATCAAGGATATTGTTTGTTTGGCCAATTTTTTTCCTTAAATATTAAAAAGAAAAATTAATATAATTAATTTATATGTCAATTGCTTAGTCTCTTGCCTCATATGAACGTAAATCAACTCAAATACTGATTTGACTGGTTTGTATCTCGAGTGAAGATAGTGTTTAAAAGCCTTAATGATGTTGCTTGTCTTCTAAGAAGATGATGTTGTAGGCTCTGAGTTCAAGTTCGGGAAGGTCAGGGTTCAAGGCCCAGCACTGCCAAGCTGCCGCTGTTGGGCCCTTGAGCAAGGCCCTTAACACTCACTGCTCCAGGGATGTTGTATCATGGCTGACCCTGTGCTCTGACCCCAATTTCCAAAGTTGGGATATGTGAGAAAGAGTTTCACTGTGCTGTAATGTATATGGGACAAAAATAAAGGCTTCAGAAATTTAGGAAATACATTCAGATATGAATAATAAGTTTGACAGCATACATTAAGCTTATATTACATAGTAACAGATGTTGGTACAGAGTGGTTGGATCAATACTGGATACCAGTATGGATAATGACTCCTACAGATTCTTGATTTTTCCTCTTTGATCTCCAAACACAATAGTTGGTTTATAGTCATCTACAGAATGAAGTGTATAGTAGCGCTGTATATTTTCACCACAGTAGCACATAAAAAGTCTCCTGTAATTTAGTGAAAGAAAATTTGATTCACACACAAAGCATCCCGACCCAGAGCAGAGGAAACAGTGGTCATGTGCAGCGTGTAGATGATTCATATACATAACATACACACACACATTCACACGCTGAGCCATGAAATATGAGCAGTCCTCATGGCCTCATTCCTAAATATGGTTCTTGTTTCTAGAGCATGCAGTTTGTTTTTCAGCACACATACACACACACACACACACACACACACACACACACACACACAAATACACACACACACATACAAAAAATACATATATGAGTACATGCTAGTGCTGCTTGTGATCTGCTTGCCCACTTGACAGGGCTGCTCACACTTCCTTGCTTCCACTTAACTTAGAAAACACAAAGCGAGAGCCTACGAGAACATTCCAGCCTGATTTTCCCGAGGCACTAATACCTCCTGAGATGTACAGAGTGTTGCATGTAATTGGTGGGGACTGGAGAAGTGACAGGCCATTTACTATAGAGCCTGATTCAAACATATTGCCCATTCAAGCCCATTAAGCCACTTATCCTTAAGGAGAAATCACACTCTGGCAAGCATGAGTTAAGCAAGTTATGGAGGACTTTTAAAAAAAAATAAAAAATTCCTTTCCACCAGCAGTTGTTAGCCTAGGCCTCTGAAACTAAACTTTTTGCATTCAGTCCATTTTTACTACCTCTGCCTTCATTCCTGGGGAATGCTGTAGTTATCAAGATTATACCAGACATGTGGATGATATGAAGGAATAATTTATATGTAAATGATCCACCTTACCACCTTGAGATTATTTTTTATACAACAGCATGGTTCAGAGTATGTTTTTTTTTGCTTATACCAAAGCGGTCTGCCAAATATTACCATTTAACTAGTGCTGAAGCCTTTATTATTGTCACATATACATTACAGCACAGTGAAATTCTTTCTTCGCATATCCCAACTTTGGAGGTAGGGGTCAGAGCACAGGGTCAGCCATGATACAGCTTGGCAGGGTGCTGGGGCTTGAATGATCCTCCACCAATCCTCCGATCAACAACCCAAAGCCTTGACCTCTTGAGTGACCACTGCCCTTAAATGTTTATAGCTACGTTTAATCTTGTGGAGCATTAATGAAAATTTCCTGTTATCACATACAATATGTTATAGCAGCTGTAAACTCCTTCACAAGCCTCTCTTTATCTCTCTCTTGAAGTGAATTATAGAAAATTCTCTGTACTGTCTGTTTTGTGACAGCTTGGACACTGGAGACCATATCAATGATTATACTTTTTTTCTGTTAAATATCATTTTTTCAATGATTTTGTTTATTTGTTTATTATTCACATCTGATTATATAGATTATACACCATATCAGTCCCTGTGTATGAGCTCTTACTACGAAAATGATGATGCATTAGAACAGGGGTGTCCAGTCTTATCAACAAAGGGTCAGTGTGGGTGCAGGTTTTCATTCCAACCGAGCAGAAGCCAAATCTGAGTCTACTGAAAGCCAAGATGAGTTGATTAAACAGGTGAAATCAGGTGTGCTTGATAGGAATGAAACCTGCACCCACACCAGCTCTTTAAGGATAAGATTGGACTTCCCTGTATTAGAACTAGTGCATTAATATATACCTAGAATTTAAGAGACAGCCAGAGCTACTAAAAAAATCTTCTATTATAGAAAATTAATGTAAAGCAATTCTCTTTCAAGAATTCAACTATGCTGTGGTATAAACAGAATTCATAAACTCTAAGAAACAAATGGCTAATTTCTTCTATTTTCATATATCTATGTTTCCTTCCTCATATCATCTCAGGATATTTTTCCTCACCACCGTCACCTCAGGCTTGCTCATTAGGGATAAATGTTAGGGATTAGTAGTAACTTAACTTTATACTTTAGCATTTTTTCTTTTTTCTATACTTCTGTAAAGCCACTTTGAGACAGTGTCCATTATTTAAAGCGCTATACAAATAAATTAAATTGAAATGAATTGAAATGAATTGAAATGAATTGGAGGACGTGGTGACTTGGTGGTTAGCACGTTAGCCTCACACCTCCAGGGTTGGGGATTCGATTCCCGCCTCCGCCATGTGTGTGTGGAGTTTGCATGTTCTCCCCGTGTCCTCCCCCGGTCCAAAGACATGCATTGTAGGTTGATTGGCATCTCTAAATTGTCCGTAGTGTGTGATTGTGTGAGTGAATGAGTGTGTGTGTGCCCTGCGATGGGTTGGCACTCCGTCCAGGGTGTATCCTGCCTTGATGCCCAATGACGCCTGAGATAGGCACAGGCTCCCCGTGACCCGAGAATAGATCGGATAAGCGGTAGACAATGAATGAATGAAATTAATCGAATATATGTACATAGAAGCATGTATGTCAGGCTGTATAAAGAAACACACATTTCCATATTTGGTGTTCAAAGGATAATAGAAGTCTTGCTTTATGGGAATTTTCCTGATAGACGTCTCAAACGGATGGAAATGGATGGACGCTGTCACATATTTCCCCTTTTGTGTTGTGTTTTCCATGGCAGGGTGTTGTCCAGTTTCCGTCCCTGTCAGTTTGTTACCTTATTGTGTTCACTTGTTGTGTGTTAGGTGAAGTATTTTGTCTGTATATACTTCTGTTTTTAGTTTGCTGCAGTCTGATTGTGCATTTATTAATTATCATCTATTATTTATTAAAAACAAAGCTTGTTTTTTCTTAGCCCTGTTTTTATTGTACTTCCTGGTTTTGACCTTTGCCTCTTTTGTCTTTGTTTAATTACTACAAAGTCAGTCTATAACCTCTGTGGAATTTCAGCTTTCCAAAGATCCGGTGGCACCAGTGGAGGCCCACAGGAAACCGCAAGTCATCCTGCATCTTTCCACATGTGGAATTTTTCATGCAGTCGCAATGCCAGCAGCGCTCTTTAAAGCCTTTGCCACATGACCACCCGCTTATAACTTTAAACACATGATGTCACCGATTTGGGCAGTGGTGCACGGGAGACAGCCTGCAAATGATCACATAACGGAACGGAGGTTGCCTTAGTGGCTGGGAAGAAAACATGGCACACATTGTATTTTGTTTGGAGGCTAAGCGTTGAAGATTCAAAGTTAAAAGTATGAAAGAAATTAAATGACATGCTTGATCTGTAATCTAACTATAAATGGTGGTGATGTTGCTATAAACACGGGCTGGATATTAGAGCTTCATTTGCCATGTGAACTTTACACGAACTCTTTCATTTGCTTTTTGAAATAGGATGAAAAGCTCACTAGCGCCTGACTTTTTATGCTCAATATTGCAAATTGCAAACTCTTTTTTTTGCCTTTTACGTCTTAAAAGGGTACCTTTTCTTAGCTATATACAACACCTACCTAGTATTTAATAGATAAGAAATATAGAAGAGATGTTTATTTAGCATTGGGAAAAAAATCTCCAATGTCAACCCTTTGTAACACATCTCCCTTCCAACACAGTAGGAACAGGAAGTCTTCAGGACAGATGACTTTTAGGTTTCTTAGGTTTTGTCTTTAAGAGAAAGATATTTAGAAGACAAGATAATAAGACAAGATGTAACATAAATGCAGCTACAATCAGACAAAAAGTGTCATTATTTGATAAAAACGTTATCAAGTGCAAAATGGTGTGATATACGAGGAAGTTGATTATTTACTAAGAACGTCATGTCACGAAATATTTTTATTCTTCTTATAACACATCAATTTGCAGTTATACAACAGACTTGTCTAGTGTTTTCAGTGTAGAGGTTTGGTCTATCGTGTTAGTACTGTGCAATACTCTGTGGTCTTTTTCACATAGGTTGTAATGAACTTGCAAAAAAAATATGTGGCAAGTGTTACATCTAAGTACAACTGTTTTCTCTTTTGAATTTTCCTTTAATCAGTGTATGTATGTTCAAGTCCGTCTTTCAAAGCATGTAGCTGAACTTTCTTGTAATTTCTATCTAATTAAATATTAAGTATCTACCATATAGTGAACTCAATCACCAAAATATCTGTACAAGTGCACACTTCAGGGTTTTTAGCTACAATTCTGCCAGACAGGCCTGTGTGATGATCAGCTGTCAAGGGTCACCCTTCTGGCCACCAGGAGTCAGACAGCCTGGATGGGAAAGGAACCCTGGGAGAGCAGATGGCCAGGGATGAGGGGATATAGAGCGGGGGGGAAGCTGGACCAAACCCAGTCTCAAATAGACTAGAACTTAAGGAAGATCAGTGGACCCGAGAACTAAAAATGACTGATTTATGATCCATGATGTATCATACTCACATTATCCAACTGAATGGACATTCCTCAACAGGAACAATTGCCAGTCCTAAAACCAGATTATTCAACATTCCTGACAGTTTTGGTGTTGCTTAAATTCTCAGTAGACGCATTTTGTTCCATGTATAGGTATCTGCCTTACAGTATTGCTGATAAATAAAACATTAAATTGATTTATAATTGTTTTTTACTCCCATGGTCTGCTTAACTTGTCCCCTTAAAGTGAAGCATCACTACAAATCAATCCTAAGCCTTTCTTCCTGATCACCTTCATCTAAAGATGAAACATGTCTCTCCATGTCGGCGTGCTCTCCTCCATGATCACTCCGCCCCCGTCCACAGGGCACAAGGGCTCACCATATGGTTTGATTTCCATATGGAATATTCTTGCTAATATTATGAACCGCAGCTATCCTAATTCCCCTCCAATTGCTTCTCTTTTTCGAGGCATTTAGAGATTTCAGACCTTTAGTGAGAAGAGCCCAACCCTGCAAGGATCTCGAGGCATCTAGAGGTGTACCAGCTCCAGCTGATTTTCATGAAGTTCATGAAAATTTCAGACATTCAAAGAGAAGATGCTAACCCCATGTGGACTTTGGGGACAACGACCTCCTAATCAATACACAAAATAACACCCTACATATGCTGTATCTCCATGATTGAGCATTTGAAGGCTTCAGAATGGAGGAGATGGTGTTGATTTTATAATGAACTCAGATGTTGAGCTAACTCCAACTGACTGTATATGACTGTAGAAAGGACATTATACAGTTGTTTAATGTAATTCACACTCCCCAGTGTCTCCCAAATGAGGATGAGGTTCCCTGTTGAGTCTGGTTCCTCTCAAGGTTTCTTCCTCTTACCATCTAAGGGAATTTTTCCTTGCCACCGCCACCTCAGGCTTGCTCATTAGGGATAAAAACAAATACATTTAAATATAAGTCTAATATTAATCTTGACCATTTTATCTAATATTAATCTTGAACTTTTTGTACTATGTTCTCTAAAGCGCTATGCAAATAAAATCGAATTGAATTGGGGGTTCGATTCCCGTCTCCACCATATATGTTTGTGTGGAGTTTGCATGTTCTCCCCGTGCCTTGGGGGTTTTCTCCGGGTACTCTGGTTTCCTCCCCCGGTCCAAAGACATGCATTGTAGGTTGATTGGCATCTCTAAATTGTCCGTAGTGTATGATTGCATGAGTGTGTGTGTGTGTGCCCTGCGATGGGTTGGCACTCCGTCCAGGGTGTATCCTGCCTTGATGCCCGATGACACCTCAGCCAGTGACCTGAGTATAGATCGGATAAGCGGTAGACAATGAATTAATGCCATTATGCTAGCCTACAATAGCAAGCAAGCTAAGATTATACTAGCTGTCACAGTTTTTTATTACAATTGGCTAATAATAGAAACAGAAACGTAAAATAGAACTTAAGATCAAGCACGGTTATCATAAAGTTTGGCAGTTTTAAGAGAATTTGAGCTCAAATGATGTCTGAACTTTCCTCCTTTAAATGAGATCCTGACTGGATTTGTTTTGTCTACTAAACCAAAAAGACAGCACTTCACATTCAGGATGTTTCTGTAACATCGTAAGCGTAGTGTCTGTAGGGAATGAGAAAGACAAATGTTTGTGTTGGGGGAGGGTGTAAGTTGAGAAGGAAATGCTGATGAACACACAGTAGAGGGAGTGTTACTGATGATTAATATGTGCTTTTAAGTGCTCCCTGAGGCATCATCCATTCAACAAAAAGTACATTAGCAAAATTAGCTTGAGCTCCGACGGGTCGATTTTATAGATCTCTCCGGATAAAATAGCACACCATGATTCAACTGATGCAGCGCAGGAGTGCAGCAATAATACCAAAAACACCAACACAAATCATTTGTTGCACACCACATCACAATCTGTTCAATATTAGATAGAATATTCGTTCTGTAGAGCGATTAAATCTACTTCTAGGAAACGTTTGCGTATGTGAAAAAATCCAGATTTGCAAATCCGGGCTGTCTGACGTCCTTTCCGGGGAAAAAAATGCTCTAAGGAAATGTGAGTGGAGTTAGGGTTTCTTTAAAAAAAGAAAGAAAATAAACCCTGTGGCAATAAAAAATTTCCTGAGGAAAGTTTGCTTTAATGTGGTCAGGCATGTGGGACTGCTTCCTTCGCTAATGCTAATACATTGGTACAGAGCGTTCCGACCCGAGAGAGAGTGCTTTCCAGTCTCCCACAGTCTGTCTTTTGTTTTCCTGTACTGAATGGTTTTGGATGCGCCTTGTCAGGGTGGAATAACCGTATATAGAGACAGGGGAGAAGAATTCGAGATGTATTTGAGGCTCTCAATCCAGGCTCGGGCTTCAGTTTTGGGGAACCGTGCCTCAGCTTTTCAGTTATGTCAGCTTTTGTTAGACAGGAGGTCTGGCAAGGTGAGTTTTATCATAACAAAGAGAGCTACCGGATATTAATACACACACCGAACAAGGGCGAATGGAGCTCACCTACCCCCCAAAGTGTTAAAGCCGTGCCGGGATATTGTAGTAGATATGGGTTGCCAGGTCTGCTCAACAAACACTCAAACCTAAAAACCGACTAAAACGAATCCAATGCCTAAGGTGTTATTAATACCTTGTAATGTTTACAAAGAATATTGTGTCATATATTTCTATAAAGCTGTTTTCCTAAACATTAAGGTCATAAGACAGTATTATAAATAATGTAAACTTTTTCTACGTAAATTAAGTATTGACACCCATCATACATATTTTTTTATTTCGTAATATTAATATCCAATTAATATTATTTTGAACTTTTTGTTCTACTAATCCACCATTCATTCATCTTCACTAAGCACTTTGACCTAGTCAGGATTGTGATGGATGTGGAGACTAATCCCGGGAATTCTTGCTATGAGGCAGGAATACACACTGAATGGGATACCAGTCCATACACACACCCACACCCACACACACACACACACACACACACCACACACACACACCCCCACACTCACACCAAAGGCCAATTTTGAATACACAGTGCACCTCAGGACATGTTTTTGGGAAGAAACTGGAGAACATGGAGGAATCCCACAAGAACACATGAAGAGCCAAGCTCTATACACTCCACAAACATGGAGCTCCACTAATCACCCACTGATACACCAACCCATAATCCTGGAGTAGTCTCTGTCTCTCTCTCTCTGCTGCACATTATTGTGTTTTCCCTGCTATAACACATTCCCTTCATCTCCTTTCAGTGCTGTTTATTAGCTGAACCCAATCCATTGTCCTGGTAGCAGGGAATTCTCTAACATGGACAGGGACCGTGGTTAGGAATCTGAATCCATATACTGAGCTAAAATATTCAAAAAATCCCAAACTCCCAAAAGCATATACACAGACGATATAAAATCAACCCAAGACCCAAGTATCTCATTTCCACAGCATCTAGAACGATGTACATGGCTAGTGTTTTATAAAAGCCTGAACAAATCTGTTTCACCTTCAACAAAGCAGCATGATGATAAATTGCTCATTAGTCCAAGTGCTAGCTCATTAGCATAATTCATTAGCATTTGCTCTTTTAATGTTTCTTGATTTATAGATCGCCGGGCATCATTTTTCAAACTGATACAAGCAAGTTTATTCATAAAATATTAAAGAGGGGCGTTTATACAAGAAGTGGTGTATTTAACAAGGTTAAAAGTGTTTAAATGAGAAAAATATTCATATCCATGTGAGACCATTAAAGATTTTATAAATTTACATACATATATAATTAGATTCAGTAATGTTAACCTTGATCAATCGATTTCAAATAGTTCACCAATTTAATGTGACTTTCATGCTGTTTTGTTTTAGTTAGACTTAGAAAAAGCAATTCAAAACAAATGTATAAAAAAGGAAGGCAAGTTAGAGCAGCCATTTAGTTAGGATAAAAGTATTGGCATCCTCCAACCTAAGGAAGGAGTTTATATATGTGTGTAATGTGTTGCCAATTAGGATTTAGTGCATGCTGTACTTAGGAGGAGCTCTTTTACAGTTTAGTCCTTATTTTGTCATTTTCACAGTTTCTTCCAAAATGTAAAAATGTAAACGTAAATTAGCTGCGCTTAGTAACTTACAACAGACGGCATTTTGTTAGCCTACGCATGTGAGTACAAATTTAAAATAAGGGGAAAAAACCTTGTCAATTATTCATTCATTGTCTACCGCTTATCCGAACTATACTCAGGGGCACGGGGAGCCTGTGCCTGTCTCAGGCATCATTGGGCATCAAGGCAGGATACACCCTGGACAGAGTGCCAACCCATTGCAGGGTACACACACACACTCTCATTCACTCACACACTACGGACAATTTAGAGATGCCAATCAACCTACAATGCATGTCTTTGGATTGGGGGAGGAAACCGGAGTACCCGGAGGAAACCCCCGAGGTACGGGGAGAACATGCAAACTCCACACACATATGGCGGAGGCGGGAATCTAACCCCCAACCCTGGAGGTGTGAGGCAAACGTGCTAACCACTAAGCCACCGTGCCCCCCCTTGTCAATTATTCTAATACAAAACTTTAATTGATCAATCTTTAGAAATCCTTTCCAATTCATCAGCACGAGAGAAAAAAGTCAGAAGGATGAACAATTGCTCCATTTTATAGAAAAAAATCCTGCTAAACAAATTCCTCCAGAGTCTCTCCATATAGGGTTTGTGCAGAGGAGTTCTGTTTATATCTAAGAAGACAAACAACACCAAAAAAAATGGAAAGGGTCAAAAAGTTCAAGTATTTTTCCATATGTTTCTACCAACTTCCTTTTCCTAAACATGAGTGCTGGAGAATCTGGAGCAGACACCTGGTAGCTTGAGCTGTGTTCCCCACAGGACAAAACACAGATTATTAATTTCCTTCAGACGGTAATTGCTCTCCGATCGATAACGGCCTCGTCTAGACAGAGATACGTTCAGGATCTGTGAAGCCAGAGATCAAACGTCCAACCTTCTGGAGGGGGGTTTGGAGGATGAGAGGAGCTCCTGTATTCACTGAGAGTCTAAAAAGCGCACTGGGTCTTGTTTGTTCTCGACCTCTTCCCAGGGGTCTGGCGCTAACTCGCCTCAGAGCTAATGTCCCTTTATGGGATCAGAGAGACATCTGTTTATGGGACCCTGTCCCACGGCTGGGTGCAGGAACCAGACCGCTAAAGACGTGGCGCTGGCAGGAACGGATAAAGAAGGTTCAATCGCTGTCCAGTCGGTTAGGAATATAAACGTTGACCTTGAGGTAAATTCAGGGTTATGTTTAAGGGCTATGTTTACAATAAAGTCTGGACTAAAACAAAACTTAAACTTAAATAGGTGGCAGCGACTACAAAGGCACGCTTCATGTCTGAAGAACAGCCAAAACCACATTCATCCATTCCTGTGTCTAGAAATACATCTATTATCTTTCTCTCATCAAGTACAGACTCTCATCAAGACTCTTTATTCTTTATTCATAACAATAACATTTTATGTAATAATATAAAACTATATCTATTCATGATTTAACCCTTTTTACCTGGACACCGGAGTTTTATTACACCGGCAGTCTGGAAATGGACTTCTGGGACATTTTCAATCAGTGTAAAGAAATGAATGATTTTCTGGCTGTGAGACTTCAGTGTGTTTTAGACGTGTGTTTTTCCTTCTGTTGGATAACCTTACACAGAATTTTAGTGTTGAAGATCAATTTTAGATGCTTTTGAACAAACACTTGGGTTTGATATCAACAGTTACATTCACATTTCCTAGTAGACTAGATAAGAACAGAAATACTTATAAAACACTACAAATTGTTAAAGTCCCGAATCTCTACTTTCACATGAGCTTCATATTAACCACCACTGTGGAGTGGAACATGACAAAGACATTCAATGCTGAATATGAACACAACAAAAACAAGAGGAAAATCCAGGAAACTAAAGGTCCTGATACAGTTTATACCACAATATTCTTTTTATCTTTATTTTTTTGAGCCACCGGGAAAACGAATTAAAATGCTGGAGTAAGCAAAGATTTGTATAAAATAAGGTATCTACTTTGCCTCCCTAGGAGAATGAACTTCCTGTAACTAAAAGAAAAATACATTTTCTGAGGTAAACGTTGCTTATTTTTGTAAAGGTTAACTGTCTAACTGATATGTTTTCTTTGTTATTGTCAGGTTAGACTAGCATTGGCCAGTATACCAGTAGCTAATAAACAGAATTTTAGTGGCTGAAGATCAACTTTTAGCCTCTTATGAACAAGCACTTGGAGCATCCCAGAGACCAGAAATTGAATTTGATATCAACATTTTCTTTGAAACATTTGCGATATTTTTGTTTATGTGGAAATTTTATATGTATGTATCGCCCCTAGTAGACAGAAAAACAGAAATACTTCTGAAACACTACAAATTCTTAAAGTCCTGAGTGTCTACTTTCATATGAGCTTCATATTAACCACCACTGTGGAGTGGACCATGACAAAGACATTCAATACTGAACATGAACCCAACAAAAACAAGAGGAAAATCCAGGAAACTAAAGGTCCTGATACAGTTTACACCACAGTATTCTAATCTAATTGGTCAGAAGTTGTTGATTAATTCTCTCTCACAGTAGATCTGACTGTAAGTCTAATCACAGATTTGCAGTATACTAATATAATTGTTCTGATATATTATAGTGTAAATAGTGCGTAGCTAGGAAATTTGTGATTTTACTGATATGATGAAGTTTTCTGTGAGGACATCTTTAGTTATATAACATTAATGGAAGGAGTCTTCCATGTCGGGGCTTCAGAATAGTCAGAGGTAAAGCGTTAAGGATATTTTTTGTCTTATTTATGTCATGAGCGAAAATAAAAACGGTGTGAAAAGATGTTTTTTTTATTTTATGGTGAGGAAGTAATTGTAATGTTACAATTTTTAAATAAGGGATTTAACATATGAAAAACATCCAAGACTCATTCATAAATGTAAGTTCTGCTTATACATACAATACGCTCATTAATATGCTGTACAATGCAGCAGAATATTAAACGATTATAGAATATAAGATATTAGAGAGAGCCAAAAAAGTTGGCTTTAAATCTAATCTAAAATCACCTAGCTGGTTGTGTGTTGGCGTTTTATCTCCAAACCTAATTGATTACATGATGAGGATGAGTTTAAATAACAGCCTGTATATCGGATTAAAGAAAAGACCATGTTTTAATTTTAGAGCTGATCGTTAAGCGGCGATGGCCGACCTCGCTGTAACTCTGGCTGTGGTCTGGATCCCTCGCTGTACATTTCACTGCAGAGCAGCACTGTAATGAGATGATTAGTGCGCTACGGAGCGTCTGTTCGCCATCTGGCCTCAACGTACGCTGACATCATGCAGGCTGTATGGCTCAGTAGTAAAATATGAGAGGGGAATTTTTATATCATGTGCCCAGAAATGTATGGGCTTGGACTTTTTATGGCATCATCGTTATTTTTTTGCCATTAGCGAGGCTGTTCGATTCGAAAAAAATGTGGCTGAACGTAACACGTTGTGACACAGAGTGAAGCTTTCCAGCTAAAGTATGCACAGTTAATACGGATAAGGGCAGCGTCCCACACATGGTAAAACACTTTTCCAAAATAAACACTATGAAATGAAGTCATTTTGATGATTTACCCTCCAACTACAACCTCCCAACTGAGTCGCCACTGTGGCGACCGCTTAATCAGCGATAACCATCTGATTGCTTTTTTCCACATGATTATCATTCATACTTTTTTAGATTTAAAATGTAGTCTCTACATTACACCTTCCTAAGCATTGTTTTTTTGGCCTCTGGTAAAGTTTACATCAAAATGTTGTGTAGCATATGATTTTTGTCTGTACAATAAAGAAAGAACAACCTCAGTTATTCAGTTTGATTAAAAAAAAAAAAAAAAAAAGTAGGAAATTAATAAAACACTTGGATGTTCAGTTAAAGGAAAACCATCAGTGAGAGGATGGTGTGATGAAGCACAGTCACTTTTACCATCTAGAAATTGATTATTTTCCTTTAACTGCACATTCTGAAGCATTTTATTCCTCTTACACAACAGCACAATGACTCCCTTAATCATTTTTATCCATTTATAGTTACACCTCAATGAAAACAGACATGACTTTTATCTCTTTTGTCTCGTTATGTAATCTTTGCCTGAAGCATTAATTTGGGATTTTAAATGTCTGATATAAAAACAAAATGGCATTATCTTCAGTCAATGAGCAGTAATTTTAATAATCATGGATTTATATATATATACATATAAAAAAAAAGGTTTTATATCTTTATGTGAAAGACAGATTGTTAGTGTGTAGGTTTTTATGTTAAATGTATAAGTTTAGTCTGTGAAATATTCACTTCCTGTTCATCTTTTTCAATGTGAATTAGTTGAAGGATACATTAGTGCTTTGTAACAACGTCATAAACAGTTTATTGATGATTTGGCTAATACAGGATTTAATAAAGACATGATATCTTCATGAATACACTGTAGGTAAAAGCAAATTTAGAGCTTATAACAAAGTAAAGATTCAGAAATTACCGATACAACATAATGATACTCTAAAGTTCCTCCCACTTTTGTCAGACTATATATATATATATATATATATATATAGAATATATATAAAATAAAATATATATATAATAAAAAACTTGAACATGAGCTCAGACGAATTCTCCCTCATTACTGTATAAAAGATTTATTCAAAGCTTATTGCCAACAACTAAAGTGTTCCTGAAATGTCAGTGGTCCTTTAAACCCTGAATACATGCTCCCGACTAGTTCAGGATGAGGTAATGCCATGTTCGAGTGTTGTTGCTGTTGTTGCCTTCACGTCCGTCATTCAGGCCACACAGATAGGGCACGACTGAAGTGAGTCTGAAAGTGAGAAGCGTCAACGTACCATAATGTACCTTTGTGCCACATTGCTATGCGACCTCAGGGTCATGTGAGAGAGCAACATGAGCTCGAACTGGAATCCCAGAATGCCCAGTCGAGATCTCGCAGCTGCCCCCCTTGGGCCACATCATGCCACGCCAAATATTTCAGATCGCCATAACAGTAACAATGCTCTGGCATGCCGCCCCCCACACATGTAAACTGTACCTCACACCAAGCCTATAAATGGGGGATACGTGCTTCTGCGTTCTCTAAACTTCAGACACCTGTCCCTGTCTCTCTGTACCAACTCAGACATGAGTCAGACTACAGTGAAAAACAACAAAAGGGCACCGAATATCAAGTTCTTTGGAGTTAAAAACCGAACAGCCTGAAAAGGTTTCCTTCTTGACTTCACGATCATCTACATCGGTCACATTCTAGTATGCTTTTGTAATTCAATTGTGTCAGAGAGCGCTCAAGCTCTCTTCGCCTCACACCACACGTGTAATGTGATTAAACACTGTGTCACACACATGGCCTCTCTTGTCTCTCACAGATAAACTGGTTGTGAGAAAATACCATCGAGGAACCTTTTAACCGCTAATGGTTTTGGATTTCTAATAGCTTAGAAAACTGATGAGAAAGCTTCCACTTGAACCCAACACATCAATTTAATGGTTTATATGCTGAAGCCAGTTGTCAAGAGACATCTGTAAGCACAGCTCCAAGAAGTTAAAGAAAGCCGCTTCTTACCTGCTCCGCCATGCTTTCTCTTCGCTGACATCTAGAAACAAGAGACAGAGCAGCTGAGTGAGCTTTGCATCTTATTACTATACATATAGTTAAATAAAAAAGACTTTTTGTTATTCTTCTCACATTCTTTCTTCTTCTTTCATTTTTTCCTAGTTACTGTTTTCCCAAAACATTTTTTTTTAGCTCTAGAAGCCACTAGATAGTCTAGTAGCTCCTAGATACTTTTCAGTCTGCTGACTTTGACTCAAGTGCTTACATTATTTTTAACCCAGAAAACTGGAGAAGGCAAATATTTACACTCATCTACGTGAGTATCTCTGCTTAAACCAGTGATGTAATACAGAAACCATGGCTATGGATTTACAGTACAATGGACAGTGTACTGTATCACATGCAGATTTACTTATTTATGGCACAGGATTTGAGGCTTGTGCCTTGATTTATTAAAAGCTTGCACTATTTTATAAGAAACTTATAAACAAGTTTAATAACAGTGTGTATGGAGGGTTGTGTCTTTTGCATGTGCAAAATAGCATGCTGTTTTGTAAGTTCACCAGAAAAGCATTCAGCCTATCACCCAGACATTGTGAAAATCCCGATGATGACACAGCCAGCCGTGGCCGGGAGTCCAAGAGAAGAACTTTGGCGTGTTCTGTGGGTGAGGAGGGCGGGTATTCTTTCTTCCCTGTCAATTCAATTCAATTTATTTGTGTAGTGCTTTTAACATCAGACATTGTCTCAAAGCAGCTTTAAAGAAGTATAGAAACATAGAATTAAAAGTTTAAAGTTTATAATTAAGTTACTATCTCTAACATTTATCCCTCAAGCACAGTGACTTTAGTCATGGATATCTGTGAGCTCCTGCATGCAGAACGGAGAAGATTGCACTTTCCTCTGGATGTGTTATTCCACCCTTTGAGCATCAGTTTAAAAAGATGCTATCGGTCGGCTTCCCGTATCTCGGAGGAAGCATGTTATAGCCTTATCCAAGAATAAATTAGGAAAAAAAAAATAGCAGAAGCTGTGCGATTTCTTGAATTCTATAAAGTCATATATGTGAATTAATACAACTGAAGAGCAGGTAATAATTCAGTTTCAATGAAATCAGTTTCTTCCAGGTAACGACATCATCTTTCTATTGACTATGGTGTAATAATGCTTTATTATTACCAAATAATTACAAGTTCCTTAAAATGATGTCATTTTCCATATTACCAGAGCAAGCTAG
This sequence comes from Hemibagrus guttatus, assembly GCA_033459395.1. Lineage (NCBI taxonomy): Eukaryota > Metazoa > Chordata > Actinopteri > Siluriformes > Bagridae > Hemibagrus > Hemibagrus guttatus. The sequence continues at coordinate 21,226,640 of JAUCMX010000011.1, forward strand.
ATTACATATACAAACCCGATTCCAAAAAAGTTGGGACACTGTACAAATTGTGAATAAAAACAGAATGCAATGATGTGGAAGTTTCAACTTTCAATATTTTATTCAGAATACAACATAGATGACATCAAATGTTTAAACTGAGAAAATGGATCATTTTAAGGGAAAAATAAGTTGATTTTAAATTTCATGGCCTCAACACATCTCAAAAAAGTTGGGACAAGGCCATGTTTACCACTGTGTGGCATCCCCTCTTCTTTTTATAACAGTCTGCAAACGTCTGGGGACTGAGGAGACAAGTTGCTCAAGTTTAGGAATAGGAATGTTGTCCCATTCTTGTCTAATACAGGCTTCTAGTTGCTCAACTGTCTTAGGTCTTCTTTGTCACATCTTCCTCTTTATGATGCGCCAAATGTTTTCTATGGGTGAAAGATCTGGACTGCAGGCTGGCCATTTCAGTACCCGGATCCTTCTTCTACGCAGCCATGATGTTGTAATTGATGCAGTATGTGGTCTGGCATTGTCATGTTGGAAAATGCAAGGTCTTCCCTGAAAGAGACGACGTCTGGATGGGAGCATATGTTGTTCTAGAACTTGGATATACCTTTCAGCATTGATGGTGCCTTTCCAGATGTGTAAGCTGCCCATGCCACACGCACTCATGCAACCCCACACCATCAGAGATGCAGGCTTCTGAACTGAGCGCTGATAACAACTTGGGTTGGCCTTGTCCTCTTTAGTCCGGATGACATGGCGTCCCAGTTTTCCAAAAAGAACTTCAAATTTTGATTCGTCTGACCACACTGCCACTCTGAGAGGCTCTTTTTATACCCAATCATGTTGCCAATTGACCTAATAAGTTGCAAATTGGTCCTCCAGCTGTTCCTTATATGTACATTTAACTTTTCCGGCCTCTTAATGCTACCTGTCCCAACTTTTTTGGAATGTGTAGCTCTCATGAAATCCAAAATGAGCCAATATTTGGCATGACATTTCAAAATGTCTCACTTTCAACATTTGATATGTTATCTATATTCTATTGTGAATAAAATATAAGTTTATGAGATTTGTAAATTATTGCATTCCTTTTTTATTCACAATTTGTACAGTGTCCCAACTTTTTTGGAATCAGGTTTGTACCACATTCACCACATATTCACCACATTCCTTACATACACCTCCACGGATTATGAACAAAACTTTCACATTGTAATTAAAACAATTTTCAATACATCTTACAGCCTTAAATTGATATTATTATTGATAACCCTGCATTCTGGAAGGTTCTTTGAGATCTGAACTAACTGTTATGAACAGATAATGGTGCAAATGCAAAAAGTAGTAATATAGGAACTGTACTTTTTGGTATAATCATTATAATATGATGGAGACTATCACGCCGTTGCCTCAGTCAGCTTTCGGCAGGAAGTAATTAGTGCTAGGAATTAAGTCTATAATTAACTCAGAATCTACACCGCTCTTGGTTGCACAATTCTTCATTACTATAAACTGTTGAAGAAAGGACATTATCAACATTTACATTATTTACTGTCCAGTGTCACCCAAATGATGATGAGGTTCTCTTCTGAGCCTGGTTCCTCTCAAGGTTTCTTCCTCATATCATCTCAAAAAGGGAGTTTTTCCTCACCAACCTTGCCTCAGGCTTGTAATTTAGGAATAAACATTAGAGATAAATAGTAACTTGACTTTAAACTTTAGAATTTTTTCTATACTTCTGTAAAGCTGCTTTGAGACAATGTCCATTTTTAAAAGTCCTATACAAATAAATTAAATTAATATGGAGTTCTCAACACTGATATACTGTACATTTGTGGGAGATCTTAATATAAGGCTTATTTTACCCAACTGTAACAGAATTATTGAAAGCTTTCTATTTTAATAGTTATTATTTGTCAGTTTTTTCCATTAAAATGATACAGGAATGTCTGTAAACTAGGATTAAACACATTTTGCATTACTGATTAAATGTATATAGACTACACTGTCCTCTGGTTATCCCATACTGCATGTAAGTATAGACAAAGTAGGAGTCATGCTTTACTACTATACATAAACCTCCACTTCAAGGGGTCTAAAGGTCAGTGAGACCAGACTGTGTTGTCTGTATATTCTTCTCAGCAACATGAGCTGTAGATTTTAACACATACTAATAACACTCACCCCCTGTCATCGTGAACTGAGCTATCACATGACCACTGCACTGCAACTTTCTCCCACAGAGCTGTAGATCAGTGAGCTGACCCCGGGTCTGCATGATTTAACGTGCCCTCGGTCCAGCCCAGACGGCAAGTGCTACTTGTTTAGAGACGGGGTTGTGTTTCTAATCCACAAGAGTCCTGTTTTTCACCCGCAACCTGAAATTTTTATCCCTTTACTTAACTATCAAATCCCTGCAGGATTTGTAACCCTAGAGCAGCACACGCACATATTTACGTACAAGTCATGCGCAGAGGAATGTCCTGCATTCACACCTAAAAAACGTTTTGATGTTTTTGCATTCTAAAGTTTTTTAGTGTTTGACCCACTTTTGTTTTGGGTAATGGGAAGAAATTGGAAAAAAAAAAATCCATGAGGTGTACAGTGTAGTGCAAACAAGTTTGTTTGGAATAAGAGAAATCCATCCAACAGGACAGAGAGGCAGATGGATAAAGAACGATCATAACAATTACACGAATTATAAATTACAATATGGGGGGTTGCATGTTCTCCCGGTGCCTCGGGGGTTTCCTCCGGGTACTCCGGATTCCTCTCTCGGTCCAAAGACATGCATTGTAGGTTGATTGGCATCTCTAAATTGTCTGTAGCGTGTGATTGCGTGAGTGAATGAGAGTGTGTGTGTGCACCCTGCGATGGGTTGGCACTCCGTCCAGGGTGTATCCTGCCTTGATGCCCAATGACGCCTGAGATAGGCACAGGCTACCCGTGACCCGAGAATAGATCGGATAACCGGTAGACAATGAATGAATGAATAAATTAGAATATCATCTGTAAAACATGCCAACATCAATTTTCAGTGTGAACTGAATGCAAAAGTTTGCCTTCTCATTGATTTTGACTATCGGTCAAACTACAGTTTGACCAATTTTCTTGAGAAAAAACCCAACAAAATATGGGTGAATTCTGCAAAATGCCAACTATTAAAAGGATTGTTGACTGAAATCATTAGAAAAACAACCTGAAAAAAGGTTTGCCATAGTCCTTGCTCTCTCCAGAGGGAGGTTTATGACACAACTATAAGAAATTGGTTTGTTACTTGAAGAAAAAATTGCTTGATTGATGACCAAATGGTGTGTAAACCTGCACTTGACTGTTCAGTTGAGCTGGATTTGAGAACAAAGGTCATAAAACCCTTATTACCTAACCATCAGTGTTCCTCATCATACACCAAGATGGCCTTCTATTTTAACTTCTGTGTTTACTTTCTCTTTGCTCTTAGCCCCCATGGCCCATGAAACATTTTTTATGTTTGGAATTCCCCTTACAATTCATTTTGTACTGTTATATTTGGCCGGCTTGTCTATCCTCAACCACACCAGAGATCCATGAATAAATGGCTGATATTATAAAACTTGAATAACTGAAAAGGCACTCTGAGGCCCCCTCCTGCAGTTTGTCATCTCAGTCCAGACTTTTTGTGCTGATCCTTAACCCAGAAAAGTTTAATTGAGCTGCGAAATATCATAATGTTTGGAAATTCTCACACTAGAGGTGTGTGCAGGATTGTTTTTAATCTCACTTCCACCCACTCCCAAAGAAAGTCTGACCAATCTTGCCCACACTCAAAGGAATTTCGACCAATTCGGCCTGTTCCCACAGAGAGTTTGACCAATCCTATCCACAACCACAAAATATTTAACCAACCCCACCCACTCCAGGAGAATGTTTGACCAATCCCACCTGTTCCAGCAGAAGGATTGACCAAACCCCCAGTTCCTGTTTGGCCAGTTCCACCCACTCCTGCAGAAAGTTTGAAGAATTTTCCCAACTCCTGGGAAGAGTTGACAAATCTCAACCACACCAACAGAAAGTTTGACCATCTCCTCCAAGTCCAACAAAGATTTCGACCAATTCCCTATGCTACTACAGAAGGTTTTTATCTATTTCAATCACTCCTGCAGAAAGTCTGACCAATTTTGCTTACTCCTATGGAAGGTTTTTCCAAATCCATTCACTTCTGCAGAAAGTCTGACCAATCCTACCTGCTCCTACAGAAGGTTTGAGCAATGCCACCCACCCCTGCAGAAAGTTTGACCAATTCTTGCCCACTCCTATGGAAGGTTTCTCCATATGCTCCAAAGGAATGTTTGACCAATTCCAATGACTCCTACAGAAAGTTCATGATCCAAGAGAAAGTTTGACCTGTCCCTTCTACTCCCAGGAGAAAGTATCATCAATTCCACTTGCCCCTGCTGAAAGTTTAACCAAGTCTGCCCACTCCCACCAAAGATTTGACCAATTCCACTCACTTTTGAATAAAGTTTAACCAATCCTGCCCACTCGTACAAAAAATGGACTAACCCCACCTGTTCTGCAGTTATTATCTTGATGATTCCGGTATCTATGCCACACAGTGCAACACAAGCAAGTACTGCCTTCCCATATAAGGAGGTTTGGCCTTTCTTTGTTCCACTTTTGTACACAGTGTACAAAAGAAGCCAGAATGGTAATAAAAAGGGAAAAGAGGAAGGTAGAATTATAGTAGGTGTAAGATGGAGAAATGGAGAAAGCAGCAAAAAACAAAAAAAAAACAACAAGAAAACAAAGCCCACAGCATGTGTTTCAAAGTGCACCCAGAGTCCTCAGATGTGGTCAAGTAAAACAATTCTTCACCTCCATTTGCATGAAAAGCACATCTCTATATTTAGCTGCTCTTCCGATTTCAATACATTCCATACTTTAAGTTAAGTTAAGTTAAGTTGCCTTTATTTGTCACATATATATTACTGCACAGTGAAATTCTTTTCTTCGCATATCCCATCCTTGGAGGTTGGGGTCAGAGCGTAGGGTCAGCCATGATACAGCGCTCCTGGAGCAGGGTGGGTTGGGGGCCTTGCTCAAGGGCCCTCCATCACCTTTAAACCTTTTTGTCTGGTTATAAATACAAGGGGCTGCTGGAGCTACTTTGACGGAAGGTTTGCTGAGGCTATTAGACAACGCTCTATCTATCATACCACACTTTCTACACAGCTGGGAAAGAGGTAGCTTTCAGAACCATCCACCCAGAGGACTTGAAAGGAATGTGGTCATGCACCGGGCCCAGTGCAGAGCCTCTGCTGTGTTATGACAGATATGGCCTGGGGAAGATGTGTAGATAAGCACTTCTGCAGAAACCTGAATCTTTCACTGTCACAGTCCTCTGCAGGTGAAATGAACTGGGAGAGATTTGTGTTTGCGGAGTCGAACAGTATGCAGCCTGTTCGATGACCTCAGATTACACATTCAATCAGTGAGAAGGCTAAGGGTTGACCATGTTTAGGACAGATTTCAGGCTCCGTGCCAGCACACTTGATGGCCGTGACAGGATCGCATTGCACTAAACCATGGAGGCAGGTCATGCTTTATGTACACATATGAGTGTATGTACTGTAAGAGACCCAGATCCTCAAGAACATTGTGTTATGGATTTTGTCCTAAGCATGCACATGTAGATAAACCACCATGCTTTGTCTGTTGGCACACACCACTACTCGTTTTTTGCTGTGGGTTTGTGCAACACTTCCAAGAATTTTGCTGTGTGTATAAGTAACAGTCAAAGACAAAAGATGAGTAAGGAATCTGTTCTTTCTGTATGAATTTATGACTGACAAGCCTATACAGGATGGGCATTATTTAATGAAATACATACCAGTACCATGTTTATACATTCTTTTTACACAGAATGCTCCATTAATACCTCTTGTGCTGACCTGAGCAACTCAATCCACCATTACACCAAAACAAGCATGGATACTTAACATACCCATGAAAGGCCAATATTATTATTAAGAATAAAAGCTTCATTTAGATTTATAAACTTTCTATATTCATATATTTCTGTCAAACACATCTATGAATTCTTTAATCATAATCATAATAATATTTTTTAGATATATTTATCACATGTTTATTGACTAAATATAGCAGCTGCTCTTAGGCTTCTATTAAAAGTATCTTAAATTAAAAGAAAGTTAAATTTCCAACACTCTTACCAATCTTTGCTATTTGTTACATGAGCTTTATTATTATCATTACATTATCATTAATGATAATAAAATAAATATTTGAGGTTGTGGTGTGTCTTCATCGTACCATTGGTGGCCGAAGATCAAGAAATGGGAGCTGTGACATGATTGTATGCCTTAAACAGAGATCAGGTTGAAAAGTAAATAAATATTCAGTTACTGGGCATAATCCATAAGTCTTAAAATATAAAAACTCTGACATTAAAAGCTACAGAGAAGACTACAAAGTCTTGAAAATCAAAGGCAGTGGAAAAAAACAGTGAATGGAATACAGTAATGAGTGAAAATAGGAGAAAGTCCAGCAGGTTGACCTCTCAACCCAGCAGTGTTTTGTCACTTTGCAGGAGCGATGTTGGCCCCATAGCTCACACTGAAGCTTAAGCTCTATTGGAACAGAACAAATCCTGGCCTCCTGAGCTGCTCTCAGCTCTGTAATCTATCTCCATCCAGCTGAGCTGCTTTCCTCTCCACACTTATCCCACCCTACACACCTGCAGGTGGACTGAAAACTAACATACACACTCTGTACAGTCTGATACGGACCAGCTGCTGGCCTTGAACTCTTGGATTTCAACGTAATGTAGACAAATGAATGTCTGAAGAATCAAATACCTGGCTATCAGATTTCCCAGGAACAAAGGCGAACACCAAACTGGCTGATTAATTTGGATAATAAAACAAGGAAAATAAACTAAGGATTGTCTCAGACACACAAAATGGATGCTTATCAGCTTTTCCAGACATCCAGGGCAATTAAAATGTCTAGTAGAAATAAAACAAGCTGATCAGGAAGATCTTGAAAATGTGGGACAGTGGAACAGTCCAGTCACCTTGACTTACTATCAGACATTTGTAAATGGCCTAAATGATTACAATGTCCAAAGTGCAAGGAGATGCCAGAGAGGAAGTGCTGGGGAAAGACAGGGTGAGGTCCAATTTGGTACACAAACATATACAACAATCCTAGACTCAGCAAAACCTCCTCAAGCTGGTGAAACATAACCTCTTGGTCCAACTGTGACTGCAGAGGGCATCCCTTAGCTGATGAGAGGGGCTAATAATGCCCTGACTAAAAAGTGAAAAAAGGACCAGGAAAAACTAAGCTCCAAGCAAACGCAACTGAAAATCTAAAAATAAGTACCATCCATCCAACCATCTATCCTTCCTGGTCCATCACCTCTGAATGAATGCCATTGTGACATCACTATTATAAATATTTCAATTACTTGTGATGGGTGGCTCCAGGATCCCTGCTTTGATCCAGCTGTTTGTTTACGGGCTTGCATGTTTTCTGCACATCCATGTGGGTTTCCTCAGGGTTCTCCAGGTTTCCTTCCACCTTCCTTCCTAAAGTAGATAAACTGGCTGGGGTAAGTAGGAATAGATATACGAATGGTGCCCTATGATTGGCTCTGATGGTATGTGGTACCTTAGTGGTTAAGGTGTTGTTCTACTGATTGGAAGATTGTGAGTTTGAATCCCAGGTCAACCAAGCTGCCACTGCTGGGCCCCTAAATTAACGCTCAATTGTTCTGTTGTTTAATGTGATATAAAAATGCAAGTTCCTCTGGATAAGGGCGTCTGCCAAATGACAGAAATGTAAATAGACAATATCTCATCCAGGATGTATTCCCACCTCACACCCCGTGTCCCTAAAACAGAACCTGGTTCCACCTCCATCTTGGTTGCTGACATTAATTGTCTTGGATGAATCAGGAAGTCAAATCAGCAATATTAGGACAGTTCATAGCACATACATAAGTGCAAAAGAGGTGATAGAAATAAAAACAGTTAAATTACATTGACTTTGCTCAGTACCAAGTCCCCTGGGATAGGCTCCTGGTTCCCTGCAACAGATTTTGGATAAGCGGTATAGATGGATGGACAGATGGATGCATGGATGGATATATGGATGGATAGATAGATAGATGGGTCGATGGATGAATGGATGGGTTGTCTATAATTGTCATTAGCTTGTAATAGGCAATTTATCAGCAGGTAAGGAAGATGAACTCTGAATGTCAACTTTATTGTTTTCTTAATAACAGGCTCCCAATTAAGACACAATTGTAAATGAACTGATTCAACACAAAATTATAAAATTACATTACAGTTGTTGAAATATTCTTTCTTCTATAACTGTAATATTTAGTATAATGATCTGTCATGAATATGCATTCGTATCCAGTCAGGGATCTCTAGCCAAGCAAACTACTATTTTTATGCTGATGTGAATCTATTTAAATTGCCTGTTGTACTATTCTTATTATTTAAAAAAAACACCATATAGCTAGCTTTAGCAAATGAGCAGAAGTTGGTGTATATGAGTATAAAATAAGAAGAAATAATTGAGGTTTTAGATTACTTCTATACTTAAGGAGAATTCCTTTTTTGCTAGCTTCCAACACAGACACCTGCCAGACACTGAAATAAGCCAGCCAGTTGCACAGACACCACAAGCGAGAGTTAGTTGGTGACGTCAGACAGCGTTGTATGGCAGGCATTCGGCTTTGTGTGAGACTTAAAGCAAATCCAGTCGAACCTACAATTGGTAAAAATCACTGCTCTGCCTTAAGAGTTTCAGATTTCTCATTTGTTAGCAGTGAAGCTTATTCATTTACTCCACAACCTTGGAATGGCTCTGGAGCTCTGTGACCTGCTAAGCTTCTCTGAGAACCAGACTTCATTTTGTCAGAGGGCCCAAAGCCAAATCATTCTATTACTCCCTCCAAGCCAATTACCTTCTTCAACTGCCACACACAAATACAAATGCTTACACACACACACACACACACAAACATTCTCACACCAGTGGTCCTCCTAGGTCCTTTTCAGGAATCTGTAGCCATGTTCCCATGTACCAAATAAAAAAAGCTACCTAGCAGTGCCACGCTGCTCAGCTATTCCAAGATTAAACAAACACATCTGGGCTTGCTATCCAGCCGAACGGAAAAGAACCGGATTCCCACAGATATCGTGCTCATTGAGACTCAGCGTTGCTCATCTGATCATGTTTGGGAAACAACATGGGGGAAAGAGCTTTTGAAGCCTTTGCACTGAAATGAGGTGACAAAAGGAATTGGAAGTGAAGCAGCTGTAAACTCTGTAGCTTTGCTAATGACCTAACCTTTACCCTTCTCCTTGCCTGGAGGACCGCCGGGAAACGCAATGAAACATCAACATGAGCTGGTTTACTCTGGCAGCCGGAAACTAAATGTGTACGACGTTGTGATGCGTAAGATTCCCACAGAAGATAAACAGATAGTCAGACTGATGGCATTCACTCTGATTCCTGTCTTTTATTATTATTATTATTATTATTATTATTATTATTATTATTATTATTATTATCACGCTCAATTGCTAGTAGATCGTTA
>JAUCMX010000011.1:21238755-21265402 GCA_033459395.1 Hemibagrus guttatus
AATAAAGTGAGATCATCCACATACCTCTGTCTTTCTGGGACGTGCCCTGGTCACAGAGGAAGAGTTAGGTAAGAAGATATCCTGACCATGGCATTCCTTCCAGCTTGGTCCTCTAGCGATCCTGTTATTGTTCAGGGTTTGGTTTCCCTCTGATCCCCACGCTGTTGTGCTCTGTAATGACAGTAAAACCACAGTCACCACACACAGAAAGACGGTTTGGACAGGATGGACTCTGGAGAGGACTCGCAATGGGAAAGAGGAAATCAGAACAGAGGTCAGTGACAAGGGAAAGAATCCAAACCAGAGCCAAAGTCAAAGACGTCCAAGATTCGATTGAGAGGAAAAAATAGATAATAGATAAAAAGCTGGCGAATATGACCTTTCTCAGAATAGACCGTAGATTGCTGGGAACTAGTAATGCTAGTCAGAGTGGCTGTGAGATGTGTATGGCTCAAAGCATCTCGAGTGGACAGAATGACACAAACACACCAACAGAGCTCTGGTTGAAGAACAGGCGCTTTGTCGGACACTCATGAGGAACCAAAAGCCACTTTTGTTTCCTTCTGAAGTCTGGTTTATGGGCTGGACGTGTCACAAGCTTCAATGCGGGTTTTTTTAAAAGTAGATTTGAAAGTTCCCAGTAGTGAAGCTTGACAACACAATAGACCTCTGTCTCAATCCCTACGGCCCTGTACAATCTTTACCAGACTGTTGCATGTCATCTGAGGGCATTAAAACGAAAAAAAAAAAAAAATTAAAAAGGATGCCATGAGAAATCCAACACACTTTGGTATCAAAAGTCATGTCCCTTCCAGACACACTCTCATGGGATGAATATCAATAACACGTCTAGGCATCTGAACTATTTCTATTGGCTGATACTAAAAACAAAAGTGTATAAAACGTCTGTCTGTTACTGCGCTGTTGATTTATATGCATAGCTTTTATGAGGCCACCTGTTTGAGGAAAGGCTGTAAAATCCACCTAGATTTCTACTTCATACAACTCCAGGAATCAATTACAGCTCAAGCAGGCGTGACTTAAATTTGGCGAGAATTCTGACGAACTGGACTAGAGGGCTGCATCGGCGCTTCATGTGACGACGTTCTCACGGTTTTATTTTTGATGTGGGATTTAATAACAGTCGTTGATTTCGTTGTGCTTTTGAGACGATGATGAATCCGTCAGTTTATAGACTTCGTCATAAATGCTCTTGAATCAAATATGGGCTGCTTACGAAGTTGAAATATACACTGAAACTATTACACAATCGATAGAGCACCCTTTTAAGAACTCAGAGAACTGATGTTTTTCAATATAGCATACAATTTGGAAGAAAAATGGAAAAGGAAATGGATTCTGTACACACACTGATGTATTTTGCTTCACTGGAGCAGCTCTTGATTTGATTAGCAAAAAAAAAAAAAAAAAAAAAAAAAGAAAGAATCAACAAAAGAAAATATGAAACTTGCTTAGAGACATTTCATTCTGGACTTTCTCCATCCGTCCACTAATATGATTTAAAAATGTGATTTGCACTGCCTCAAAATAATCATAGAGATTTACCAGGAGTTACTGCTATCAGAGTTCTAGCTTGAAGTATCACATGATGTTTCCTCCTGTGTAGTCATTATTATAACAAAAAACAAGTTAGAGTCTGTTGCTAACCTGGTGAAAAGCTTTATCGTTGATTGGCTGTCTCCGTGTGGTGCAGGGAGTGTCAGAAGGGGAGGAGCTAGCACTCAGGGCTTCCTCAATGTCCAGATTGAGCCGGTCCAGTCTCTTCATGAGCTGGTTCATGGATTCAGACCAGGGAGACAACAGGACGAGAGGAGACTCCTGCAGGCAGAAAGACCTATGAATACCTTTACTGGTTAATCCTAATCCGGAATACGTTTAATGGGTAATCCTAAAAAGAAATACATTTACTGGTTACTCCTAATCTGGAATACCTTACTGGTTTAATCATAGTCAAGAATCCCTTTACTGAATAATCCTAAATCAGAAATACCTTTACGAGTTAATCCTAATCCTTACAGGGGAAAACCACATTAGAGGGTGGTTTTTTTTCCCCTTGGGTGTTCAAAGGAGTCTTAACAGAAACAGTAGGTTATCATTGTAGATGTAAGATGTAACATTGCAAAGAATTGCGGTCAAACCAAAACAAACACCAAGTTGCTGACTGCCATGTGGCCCATGTATAGCCTGTTGGCATTTCTCCCCTGAAAGCTTTCACTACTCTCCAGACACCCGCAGACAAGGGTATAAATAGACTACCCCCATCCAGCACAGAGACATCGCTTGTGTTTGGGAATCCAGGGAGTCCACAGCTATAAATCAGAGACAGCTACTTCAGTCACCAAGTGATAAATCAACATAGTTGACCCCTTCTTTTTTACATAGTAAGTGGAAAAAGAGGAAGAGGATGAAATATCTGACTATAAGGAAGATCTTACAATAGCTAGTAGCACCAAGGACATACTACAGACAGGGATGTTTGAGCATTTCCTGGAATTTGTTTGGGGAGGGGGGTGAGAGCACTGTGAGCTCCAGGGCAAAGAGCTCTCCGCCTATCAATGCTCTCTCTCATCTATACACAATCATGCTTTTGATGGGTGTCATGCCAAAGTGGAACGCATTTGTCAGAGGCAGCTGAGCTACTAGGCCTGAGACTACAAGTTCTGTAAATTCCCATGGAATGTGGCAATGTTAAGAGGCATAACCAATTAGACCCCAAACACAGGGCTTCCTTTTGAGAGGAAATGGAGGGGGGTAGGTTGGAGGGTGAGTCACAGTTAAACACTCACTTACTTTGACTCATTTTGAACTTAATGTACATAAAATGTTATAAATGGTTGCAAAAATATCCCATGGACGCTTAATACAAATCTAATTTTGCAATTTTTTCCAATTGAGAGAAGAGGGAGAAGACAACAGTTATAGTCTCTTTGGGATTCCTTCAATTGGGCTGCTTGTTTTCGGTGGTATCTGCGACTCTTAATAACTCATAGAAGACAGGAGCCATGCTTGTTGTGTGGCCATGAGAACCTGATCTGGCACACTGAACAGGGAGCAGACTCTCTTCAAGGGTCAGATGCCTGACCTTCAGCAGGCGAAAGTGGATTGCTCAAGCTGAAGCTAACAGGAATGACCAAAAGCTGGCGAAATCCCAGACTGACTTTTGAGGAACAGGGTGGTCTGGGGTCAAAGCTGGTGAGAGGAAGCTTCAAGTCGACCTCTGTTAAGGAGTTATCGTCACTCTGTCTTCGTTCTATGAGACTAACCAACAAGCCTTTGACGTAGACAAGAGAATAGAAATGTTTATGTTGGCATAATCTTGGGACGCCTGGTTAATCTTAGATGGACATTTGACGGCAACATAATTAATGAGATTTTTTGGGAGTTATTTGCTGTTTTGTAGAAATAAATCCAATATGGCTTCCCAAATCTGCACCATAAAAAAATGACTCAAGTCGTACAAAGGATACAAAGGGTCAGGTTTAGGCACTGGGTTAGCTTAACTTAAATATGATCCGTTCATTCTAGACCTTATACTGTCAAGAGCAAAACTTTATACCCCTCAATTTATATCAAGACATTTTTCAGATGGTCCTTTATTACCACGAAATGAAAAACAGCCAAATAGTATTATTATAATATTATAATATGTCATATTTATACCGCAGCACTGTGTGAATGCTTGATTTTGATTGGTTCGAAGGTTTTTATTAATTATCCCTAGTAGTTTTTATTACATTTTATATGAACATGCTTATTCTAAGACATTATCATTTCTATAGCAACAGGGACTTGCTACATGGTAGTTGCTTTCGGCTGCTCCCTGTTCGGGGTCGCCACAGCGGACCAACTGGTCCGCACAACAACTTGGCAAATGTTTTACGCCGGATGCCCTTCCTGCCGCAACCCTCCCATTTTTCCGGGCTTGGGACCGGCACTGCATCCAGTGGCTGGGGTTGAGGCATTGGCTGGAATCGAACCCAGGCCTTCCGCATGATAGGCGAGTAACCTACCACTGAGCCACCAATGCCTCTACATAATCTGATTAAAAAACGGGTTCATCTGTTGATATGGTCATTTTTGATGTTTTATTTTTATTTTGTTGGATATTTTTGGAAGGAAACTACAGTGTTGCTCTTTGTAACAGTCGCAGTTATAAAATAAAGCAATAAACCATTACAGCACTTACATTACAGTGATCTTCTTACAGGTAAAGGTGTTATAGGGATTAAGTAAAGCAGAGACAGACATAAAGAAAATGATAAAATATGATGTTTAATAAATGATTACATTTATTATTAATAATTTTCACAATAAACAATTCCTCCGTTATGTAATGTACTTTGCTAACATTTAGTTTTGGTTGCTAATACAGCAAGAGTAGACAAGATTAATGTGTTCACTCCATGGATGGTTGTTGTTTAAAAGTATTTTGTTGTTCACATTGTGTCTATATTGATCATTTAGAGCAGTTTTGATTATCAGCCAATCTGATGTTAAAAGAATAATATGCCTTTATTTCATGTACGATACAGCATAGTGAAATTCTTTTCTTGCATATCACAGCTTAGGAAGTTGGGGTCAAACCACAGGGTAAGCCATGATACAGTACTCTGAGAGCGGAAAGGGGTTAAAAGCTGACTCAAAGACCCAACAGTGGCAGTTTGGCAATGCTGAGGCTTGAACCGCCAACGTTTTGATCAGAACCTTAACCTGATTGAACGACCAGATTTATTAATCATTCTTAAACATCTAAGACAAAAAAGTCATTAAGCGCATGCTCAAGCTTTTCCACAAATTGAAGCCAAATAGAAAAACAGTACAAATGCCACACAAAGCGTTTCTCGGAATCTCTCCATTCCTTGTTCGGAATGACCGGAATTTTAGCATTGCTTCATCCTCGGACTTGAGACAGTAGCCTCGATTCATTTCGACCCCCTATTCAGCCTTGTCAATCGTGAAACACACACTCGCCATGGCAACAGGGTTGGCATGAGTCAACCCTCCAGATCAAGTCATCATTGTTATCTTCAGAAGACGACAGAATGAGTGAGGGCCATAACTGTATCACTGCAAATTAGCCACATTGGAAACCTCACTGCTGGCTCTTTGACATGTAAATGAGGAGTTAAGTGGCCGGTTGTGGCACTGTTCTGGGCTGCCAGCCATGGCTATACCACCCACTGAGAGTGTCAGGACACTGTGTAGAGGTAGGAAGATGCACCAAAAAGAGGCCACCAGCTTTTACTTGCTAGTTTAAACGCATCAGATCTGGGTCATGGAAGATTTTAAGGAGATGAAGTCATTCAAGATGCTTGACAAAGAGCACCATCCGGGTTAGGCAGTTTAATTCTACTTAATTATAACTACCAAGGGTGAAAATGGGTCATTATTTTCCCATCAGCTGATTTGATATAGATATCCTTATCTCAAGCAGGAAATTGTTTGGGAACTCCTAAGGTTTGGGAATGGCGCCCTCTAGATGGTGATGGCACAGAGCTACAACGTAAAACCTTTTAACCCTGATTTCTGTGAAGTGTGCTCCAAATCTCGTATGTAATTGAATACCAACACCAACAAAAGAGCCATTCAAGAACCCCAGCATCACTCAGTAAAACGGTTGCCACAACATATCCTCTACATTCACGCTCCTTTCAAGCAGAGACTCGGGACTCAGAGATTCGCCCTGGAATGTCTGGAGTAGGTGCAAACGAGGCAAGGTCAACGTGTCTGTGAAAGGTAAGGCATTCTTTCACACATTCTGAAAACACGTATGAGCAAAGAGCAAAGAAGAAGCAGCAGGAGAGGGAACAGCATGTGAAGAACAAAGCAGGACTGGGAGTCGTACAGAGGGGAAAAAACTGATTTGAAAACTCCCAGATGAATAGAGACTATAAATGTTCTTGCATTGCTTGCTCTACAGTGTGTACTGTCAAGAAAATAAGAGTGTGTACAATTTGTCCAGTTTGTACTTCTGTTCAGATTATTAGGTCCTGTTAGGATGATTTGGACTATCACAGTCATTCAATGGAAAGAAACTTTCAGAAAATAAAAAGTCCTTTCCTGTTTTGAAAAAAGAAAGAAATGATAGTTTTGTAAGTGTTTAGCAGTAATAGGTAATTGGAGAAGACTTCTGAACCACCCTGTAGTGTGTCCACTCAGAGGGGGACTCCGACATGTGCCATACAGGAAAATGTCAAATAATAATATGATCCATTAAGTTGCTTTGATTTTATTCCTTATACTATAAAATGCAAAAGTTTGTACACCCTTAATTTATATCAAGTCATTTTTCAGACATTCCTTTATAATCAGAAAATCAAAAACGACCAAATATTATTATTATAATATTATAATATGTCATATTTATACCACAGCACTGTGTGAATGCTTGATTTTGATTGGTCTGAAGGTTTTCATTAATTATCTCTAGTAGTTTTTATTACATTTTATATGAATGTGCTTATGCTAATACATTATCGTTTCTATAGCAACAGGGACTTGCTATATAATCTGATTAAAAGACTGTTTACTTGGTGATATTTTCAGTTTTATTTCTATTTTGTTTAATATTTTTAGCCTCCAGTGTCGCTTTTTGTAACAATCAGAGTTTTCAGAGACAGAGACGTTTACATTTTTTCTGTAACATGACAAACGGCATTTTTTTGTGTCTTAGCTGTCTTTTATTTTAACTTCAACAACTGTTTATAGATAAAAAAAAAAATATGGTATTAATAGTAACTAACATTTTTCACAGACATTTAATTCTGGCTGAAAAAAGTATGACGTTGTTCTTTAGTCATTTTATTTAAAAAAAAAACAAAAAAAAAACGGTTAGCTTTGGCAAATGGCTGTGCTTTAAGAGGAATAAAAGACTTCAGGATGTGGTGTTATTGGAAAGTGATCAACTTTGGAGTGGGAACAGTAACTCCACACCACTCCTTTGTTGATTAAATTCTTTCTAAGCGCATGCCTCATATTTAATATCAGTTCAAAGTACGCTTTCAAGATGGTGTTTGGAGATGGAGACAGCTATGACAAAACATTGCCTAGGGATTCTATTTATGTGTAGAAAAATTGCGAAAGACTAGTTAGATTTTACTTCATTCGAAAGTATGAAGCGTGCAAATGTTTGCAGTGTACTAGTGCTCAACTATGAACTCATGAGAAAGAGGTTACAGGTAACGGAACAGCAAATCTGACAAGGTGCATCAGTTTCATAGCTGATTTAATACAATATAATAATTAATCAATAGAGGCAAAAAAAAAACACTGGAATATGAATGTATTAATAATGCACAATGTGTGTATTTTTTTTTTTTTATATTTATTCTAAATATATTTAATTTTTTTTGTATATTTTTCAAATATTTCAAATATTTATTTATTTATTCATTCATTTGTTTGTTTGTTTAAATCTTTGATTGTTTTTTGTTAGAAAAGTTGCTCGAATTTAGGCATCACACAGCCTCCACATTGCCATCTCACTGATGTCCTTATATAACCTGTGTACTTAAAAAAAGTTCTCCTTGGAATCTACTTATGTGTTTTCTGGTTATAGAAGGTATCTGTATTTTGTGTTACACCACTGTCCATTAAAGTACTACACTAAATACAAACAGGACAAAGTCACACATTGCTAATCATCCGGTCAGGGAAAGGGGTTGGGAAAAAAGACACAAATCTTTCCCGGCTTAAGGGAGTTGTAAATAGTGGAAGTCATAGTTCACTGCTCAATACAACCATCTGGTTTGACAGAAGGAGACGAAGGAGACGAGAAAGGCAGCTACCGAATTCCTTTACAGCAGGGACTGAGGTTGTGATTACATCACAGATACTCTAATGAAATATTGTAGACACTAAAAATTTGTACTGGTCTGGTCTTGTGTTGTTGATTGTATACTGATATCCAATGTCTGATCTATTTCTTCCTTTACAGAGTAAGAATTAAAAAAATGATTCTAGCATTGTAGAGCCTATGTTATAATTATGAACCAGGCCTGGCAGCATGAGACAGTGAATAAACATTTTATACATACTTTATCTTTATACATACTTTATACATACTTTACCTACAATTAGCCCTTAGAATATTATAACTGCTATTTAACTCTGGGTTGAAAAATAAAGACATCTTTAAAGGTTATTTAAATTCACAGCATTTATGAAGTGTGTGGTTCCAGTAGATTGCTGTAGAGTTTACATCTTACTTATACACACAAGTGAAAAAACAAGAACAAAAGAAATGTTATTTCATGTGCCTCAAACATAACTGACGTGGATTAAAACAGAAAAACGAGCATGGAGGGTGGGAAAAAACCTCAAAAAAAGCCTCAAAGATCAATTTGTCAGCATGCTAGCTAGGCAGATGTAAGCTAGGTAGTAATTCAATTAGCAAAACATACAGAGAACACAATTAATAGATGATGGATATTGCTAGCTGGCTAGTTCATGGTGTAGACTCTTTGCTAACAATGATAAACCTAGAGGAAGAACCTTTTTAACCTTTAAAATGACCTTGTGGTTAAGCTAGCTTGATGATTTTATCAGGCTAGCTTGATCTAAAGACTTTCTTGCCAACGTTACCAAAAATTGTAAAGAAGTTAATTTCAGGAAGTTAAGTGTGTAAAAAAAAAAAAAAAAAGCTTCAGAAACATGTCCGGTTTAACACTGAGCCGATGTCAGCGAGACACACAAGCACCCAAATTGGGTGACAAAACAGACAGAGAGATAGATAACAGATAATGAATAACTGAAAAATATACAGTTTAAGCGTGAGTTTTAGACTTTTAACTACGTAGTGAAATTTAAACCTGTCTAGTTCGAACAACAGACTCTGTGCTAACCATAATAAACCAGTAAAATGACCCCTGTACCATTTAAAATGAGCTTGTGTTTTTAGTTAGCTCACACTGTAGACTCTGTGCTAACAATAATAAACTTACCATGTAGAAAAAAAACATTTCAGAACCATATCTGATACCTGTATCAAATTTGCCAGGTTCCAGTTTAACAAGCTAGCTGGCTAATATTAGCTAGTAAGCACCCATATCAAATAACAGTGTATGCATGTGTATACACAAATAATGTGCATCAGAAATATTCACACCTGTATAATATTATGTAAATATGTGTTTTGTTCTCCGGACTGCCTTTTAACTATCTTGCTAGCTTAGTTACCTGGCTAGTTCATGCTACAGTCTCTCTGCTAACAACAGTATACTTATAGAAAGAACAACTTCTATTTAGATATGAGTTATGTGACAATAAAATAATTCTAAGCATAACTGTTGAAAAAAATTAACAGTATTTTAGCTAGATAGCTCATGTTAGCCAGATAGCTCATGTTGCATACTCTGTGCTAATTATAGAAACAATCATATTCTACTGATATGGAACTGATATGCAGTTAAAAGAAAAATTCTATATACATATTCTATGATACATAAATGATTGTATTTACCTCCTTACTGCTGTTCTCCTCTTCTGCCTCATAATCAGTGGAGGAACTGAACCTGAGACATGAGTCAAGTTCTTCATTTTTTTCTTCTCCTCTTCCTCCACCAGTTCCAATCCTTCGTCCAGTTCTCCTGTGTCTACAGCCAGGAAGGATGTCCCTGATCTGAGTCATCTCTGTAAAGACATCGCCATCATCATCATCATCATCATCCTCTTCAGAGGAAGACTCACCACAATCAGAGCTCTCAGGAACCCCTTGGTTGAGACCTGATGTACAATCATAATCTGCAAAAGTGATAGAACTCGGCTTGTGTTTGATGATTCGGGGACGTTCAGCTCCTCCGTTGGATGGGGAACGAACCGAAAGGGGTTTTAGAGAAGTGATGGAGTTCTCTGGGAATGGAACCAGGGGAGGGCATGGGGAAGTGCAGGGTTCACTGGAGGTTGTGACATCTTTGGGTGGAACTGCTGTGTCTACTGTTTGAACACCTGAAGCAAACGGGTTGTCCTCTGGTGATGGACACCTAAACTGGTTGCATCCATTTAGATCATGGTCAGATTTACTTTCCACTTTCCATTTATATTGGCTTTTAAATTCCTTCTCGATTACAGAAGTTTCAGTTTTATTTCTGTATTTCTGTGTTGGCTTGAGAAGATCTGGAGTAGATCCCATTTTCACATCGGTATCTTGTGAAGCGCAGACTTGTTCTGCTGGAATTAAATAACTATTACTAGTGTTTTGGTTTAATGAGGAACACTGTTTAGTCTCTGCGGTTTGGCAGAACCATTTCTTGCCACAAATCTCATTCTCCTGTGTCAAAAAATTAACACAAGTGCTCCTCAATGGTTTATGTCCATCCCCGTCTGTGTCTGTCCCAGCCGTCTGTAACGAAAAGGTCATTTTGGTAGGTGGCGTCATTGACGAGGTTGGCTGTCCCTCCTGTGTGACCATGGACAGACCCTCCATGATTTGTTCTATAGTCCAGCACTAGTCACAAGGTATATCCAAAGGAATCTTAGTCGGAAGCCAAGTCCTGGTTTGTTTAGCATGTTTAAACATCTGGACGATGCCGGTCAACAAAATGTGAAGCTGTGAGTAGTCTGGAATTTTAAAAAAAAGTACAAAGAAAAATCACTAAAGAGACTATAAGAGTATTAAATGTCGCTGTAACAATTTAAGTAAGTAGCCTTTATTTGTCACATATACAATACTGCACAGTAAAATTCTAGCTTCGCATATCCCATCCTTGGAGGGATCAGAACACAGGGTCAGCCATGATGCAGCACGCTTGACCCCTAGCTACCACCGCCCCAACGTACTTTACCAGCAAAGCCTGTAGAGCAGGGGTGCATAACTCCAAACATACCAACAAACCAGCCATTGTAGGTCTTGCTAATTGGCTTAGCAAGACCTACAAACGCAAACGCTACAGTACTGCTTCAGGAATGGGGTCTACGTCCCTGGACCAGTGAGGGTTAATGGCCTTGCTCAAGGACCCAACAGTGGCAGCTGGGCAGTGCTAGGGACTGATCCCAATTCTCTGATCAACTACACAGAGCCTTAACCACTTGAACCACCACTGCCCATTACAGCCAGGGACCCAATAAACTGTCAATGAAATGTATAGACAACCCAACAAACATAACCCAAATATATAGTAAATATTAGGCTCATTATTTAAACACATTTATCTTTAAAATATTTTGTCTATTTATTGGAGCCATGGACCTATTGCTCCAATAAATAGACTTTATTATATTTCCATCATTAAACACATTAGTTCTTTTTTTTTATTTTTTATTGTGTTATGAAGGTTTGGATTAAACCCATTTCATTCAAATTTTCAGTCTAATATGCTAATGACTTTAAGAACTCAATAATAAATTAATAATAAATAAGAAAACTTGTGATAGTAGTCATGGATCATGGATTTAATGCAAAGTGAGGGAAAATAATTGAAAATAAAATAAAAGGCTCTGTTTCATTTACCCACTTTGAGAACCACTGCTTTAGAGGAACCACAGGTCAGGTAACATTAAGGGTGTTCATAAGACTATATCACACATCTGTAAGCCTGTTATGACTACTAGCATAGACCAGCATAGGCCTTTATGCTAATTCCAACATATCATTTGCTATAAAGACTGTGTTTTACATATTTAATGTAACTTTCAATTGACATCTGCATCAACCGAGTTTACATGACAATATGTAGTGTTATGAGTCGACATAACAGCTTATTCATGACAACTGACTTTGTACCTCAGTGTGACTCAGTTACATGAAAGGAACATAATAATAATAATAATTACACAACACTTGAAACCCAAACTTGCTCAAACATGTTACAGTATAATGGTATTGCTATGAATATTCATAAGCATTCATAAGCAGGAATTTGTGACTGTAATATAGCAGATCTTCATGTTCATGGTATCATCCAGTTCTACATAATGTACATGATACACTGTAGAGCTTCTTTTATAAGTATTCAACACTGATGCATTTTCTCAATTAAAGCTCACTGGAAAAATCTCATATCATAACATGACATAGGAAGTACACTGAGTTATATAGTCAGTTATCATGACACTGTAATGTTAATCATTTTATAAACACAACCTTATAACTTTTATAACTGCCACTTGACTCAGGAGTTATGTCAACAAAAATCTAACATTTGTTGGAATAAGGTTTCATAAATTGAAATGTAGCTCTATGAGCACCACTATTAAGTGTTTACCGAATATTTTGTTAACACTTACTACTAAAGCCACTTTACAGCAAACACACTTTATAGCAAATTTTATAATGCATTATGAATTCTTAACATAATGCATTACACATGCATAACATATGATGCATATGAAAAACTCAACCTCACTTTGCATAGTGCATTATGGGAGACTAATACACTTTATAACCTGTTATTAGTAGGTTATGATGTCGTACATGTCTGTCAATAGATTACAGTCATGAATTAAATTTTTTAATTCATAAACTCAGGGCAGGTCTTAATTGATTTATAACAACACATTGGGCAATCTCAGGTTCTCTGTTGATTCATAACATGTTATGAATGCACATATTCGCAGCTTATTATACATATAGAGTTCAGTTTTTGTCTCTCAAGCCTACAGTAATGTTCTTTGCTATTCCAGGTTTTTTTTATGCTTTTATGTGTATCATCTTTTTCATCACGAGCCAGTGTTATGCTTCATTCAACTCCAAAAACAAAATGCATTGGACATGGATTGTTTGAATTTGCAGAAAATGTGAAGCATGAAGGAATTTAGCACCACCACTGCAAATGTAATGCTTGGAATACTTCAAATAAAAACTAAACCAAGACTATTTTGAAAAATAAAAAAGGTGTAGTGGTTTGTAGCCTTCACAGACTGTCACAGAGCCTTATACATGCATCATAGACATGTTATAAATGTCACATATAGGTTATGTATTCAGCTGAATTCTATTATTTGTAGAAGACTTTTAACAATGAATGTTGTCCCAAAGCAGCTTTATAGGAATATGAAAGTTAAAGAAATAATTCATTATAACATGAATTATGTGTTATTTACTTTATAATTCATTTATATTTATTTCTAATGAGCAAGCTAGAGGCAAGGGTGGGGAGGAAAAACTCCCTAAGACGATATATACGGCTTTCGTATACAATACACACGACTTCAATAGAAAGTATAAAGCATTTTCTTTTCTGGATCTTACATAAACATCATTTCTATTCTTTTAATTAAATGCTTATCATCTCAAATAACTTTATTCATCACAAGGAAATGCAGTGATTCATTCAGGACACAAATAACAGAATGTATTTGACACAGATTGTAAGAAAGAGTGAATCTTACTGTTGCAAAAAAAAAACAATCTTGGAACTGGTATTGAAAGCTTAATGAAACATTAGAATCGTTAAAAATGCAGACAATCCTGAGTGAGTCATCTGTGATACATCAAAATGTTAGCTGAAGAAAAAGTGAAAATAAAGTCGGTTTATTACACCTCCACCATAAGGTGTTAAAAGAGGGAGAAAAGTGCTTGGCTGATTGTGTTTATGGCCACGAGCGAGAGATCTAGAGAGGGGGGAAAAGAAAATCTCTGAGGCTGAACATCTGTCTGCAACTGAGGTGTTCAAGTCTGGATCTGTTACAGGCACGACGGCAGTGACATCAGCGGCGTGAGGAATCCAGCATCTCTTCCCCCACTGGCTGATTTACAATACACCAGTCCATTCATCAGAGCAGTTAAAGGGCACCGGCCAGGCTGTGGTTAGCAGGCTGACTAACCCCCTCATTACTGCTTTACCCCCAACAAAACACATACATTCAGCTACGGGAGACGCATCAGGAAACGGTAGGAAATGTAGAAGCATTCCTTTCTGACACCTCGGCTAAAGCGAGTCATGTGTGCAGCTATGGGACAGCAGGGGTGTCAAACAGGAGGATGCTTTTCCTCCAAGGGATGACAGGATAAGCCACAACTATATAATAATTGGTTGTTGACGCCTCAGGCTGAAGGTGAACCGACTTGTTTGTCGTACACAGAGTCCTACAGAGTATATGGTAGACACTGTCGTCTACATAATGAGTGTTTGTAATGAAAGGGCTGTTTAATCTAAAGAACAGAGGTAAAGCTGTAAAAGGCATGATTCTGATTGGTTCGGAAAGTTTTCATTCATTTCCTATAGCCTCAGCGTTGACAATGCTGCCAGCTGTCATTCAAATCACAGATTTTCATTCGACACCAGTGTGCTTGTCCCCATAATATGTTGTTATTTAACAAAGCAAAACATATCGTCTTTGATATGCGGAAACGTTTATTTAACATTTAACGAAGGAGTCTCCAGTGTCAGCGCAGGGCAGATCACTTTTTGATTCCCGGTGACAAGCTAATGAAAGGTTTGTGAGAGAAAAAAACAGTTTGCTGTAAGATAAGCGAAAAAAATTAACTAGCCTCTACATCAAATGTAACTATAAATGGATAAAAAGTATGATATCGTATCATTTGTTAATAAACAGTTCTTAATGTTGGCAGGTTGCTTTGGTACGATAGGGGAAAAACACTGTGAATGTGCTGTTATTGAAAAACAATCAACTTTTTGGGTGCTAATAAGTCCATTGATAATTATTTTCCTTGTCCAGCACACTGCCTAGTGTTTTATTCTTTAAATATATATGTTTGAGCTAAAAATGTGTTAACAAAAAGGACTGAATGAGGCAATTAGCAAGAAAAAACAACAAGAACCAGAGAGCGATCTCATGAGAAATTAGAACAAACCTGAAGGACGACGATTTGCTTTGCTTTTCATACAAACACTCCCCAATCCCTAATTTCATGCAAATTGTTTCTTTTTTTTTTTTTTCTTGCAAAAGGCTTTCTGAGGCCAAAGTGGAGATTTTTGGAGCATGTTGGATCTTTAAGAGCATTCTGCACTCATAAACTTTAGAAAAAAAACGGGTGTACAGTCATGCATTCTGAATTTGTCTGCATCATTTAGCAGATAAAGGGTGTGAAAGTTTGCAAACTCAAGCAGGCATGGAGAAGG
Organism: Hemibagrus guttatus; assembly: GCA_033459395.1. Taxonomy (NCBI): domain Eukaryota; kingdom Metazoa; phylum Chordata; class Actinopteri; order Siluriformes; family Bagridae; genus Hemibagrus; species Hemibagrus guttatus. Next base: position 21,253,797 of record JAUCMX010000011.1, read on the forward strand.
AGTGGAAAATGGGAATAATCTTTTCTACGCCTCTCTCCTCCCTTCGTGCATTTTTGTCTACCTTTGATACAGCAAATGTGGGAATGGGCCAGCTGGCCAGGCTTTATCAAGCATGTACACATGAGCACAAACACACACACACACAAACACACACACTGTCCCGTGGAACTGAGAGGATAACACACCTCTGGGCTTTAACCTTCAGAAGCTGATAAGAGAGCAAGGCCAGAAGCAAGGTCACACACTCCTACCCATGAACTGTCCCTCCTGTGTGTGTGTGTGTGTGTGTGTGTGTGTGTGTGTATGTCACAAACCCTCTTAGCTCCATTATACAACTGAAACAGATGTAACCTCAACATTACAGTGTTTGCACAACAAACACAGCGACCACCAGGAATACTTTCCCTTTCCAAAGGAAATAAGTAATACGTTCCTCTTCCATAGGAAACGCTTGGTTTAAGACTGATTAAGATCGACTCAGTTCACCTCTTCCCCTACAGCCCCTCTTTCTAAATCTGTTGTGAAAGAGGGCCTCCTTATTCACGGCTACAGAAAAGGGAAGGAAAGATCAGCCAAAACAGCCAAACGGAGGATGCCACCGCGAGAAGATCAACAGGAATCTCATTTAACACACATCACCGCAGAGAAAGTTTCACTTCCTCCGTTACACTTGGAATATCTGAATGTACTGATACGCATCTACACATGAATTAGACCGAGATGATGTCGAAGAACTGTTACCTGCTGATGAGGACATTACATCATCAATAAGTTTGATTATGAAACAAAATAAAACAAATTGTGCTGTCATGAATAAAAATAAAAATAAAATGAGAAATAATAATTGGATTATTAAACAAAATTTAAACAAGTGTGACGTCATGAATAAAAATAAAAATAAAATGATTAAATGAGAAATAAAATAAAAATAAATTTAAAAACACCTACTGTATGTTCTGAGAAGGACAAATATAGTAGATTTATCTATCTATTACAAATGATTTTATTTAATATTTTCCACATTTACACATTTTTATCTCTCGTGTATTTCAAACTCTGCTACAAATAAATCTGCATCATTTCTTAGTTGTATACTTGTAGTATTTTCTTGTGTAATAACATCGTATTAGAATCAGATTTATATCAGAACAGCAGTAATATAGAAAGAAAACGTCTCTGAGACACACTTCTATCCCTTTAAACTAAAACCTGTTGAAAAGACATCAAGAGTCAAATCTCTTTCTCTTACCTGTTGTTTAGCTTGTGTCTGATAATCCAGTGGCGGTCACAGTGACAGAGGTAAACCTTTCAGGTGAACACACACCGGTGTTTCTCCCTGCTTTCTTGTGTGTGTGTGTGTGTGTGTGTGTGTGTGTGTGTGTGTGTGTGTGTGTGTGTGTGTGTGTCCGTGTGAAGGCAGCGAGCGAGAGTGCTATCATCACAGATTCCAGAGAATTGCCACAAGCAACACAAGGCTTCAGCATGCACTGACTAAGCCAAGAAGAGGAGGAGTGCAAAGCCAGCCAAGGAGTGTGTAAATGTGTGTGTATGATGAAGAAGGGGAGGAGTCTGCATTCTGGAGAGAGAGAGAGAGAGAGAGAGAGAGAGAGAGAGAGAGAGAGAGAGATAGTGTTGTCTAAACAAGCGCTTCAATGTACTCAGTGTATTTGGATGTAAATCAGCACTGGAGTTGAGAGAAATTTGTTGTTTTGTTTTTCATTTTTTTTAATTTTCCATAAGAACTTCATCTACTAACCACCATGTTTAGGGGAGATGTGAAGGAACCAGGAAACGTGGACCAGCACCAAATTACCTCAAAGCACTTATCAGGCTCACCTCAGATCCTCCAGCACTGCTCGACTGATCAAAACATACATTTGTCTTACGTTGCTCAGACATGATCGTTTGAGCACCAGTTAGCTAACAAAGTAAGAATATGATTAGCTATGATAAGTTTTTTAATCCATCAGTGTGTTCAGAATTTTAACGTATTTTTGTTTCAATGTAGATGAATATTCATTAGATCAGGTTCAATATTTATCAATAACATGCTGGAACATTTCAGACTGCAACATCTAGCTTACCTGCTTCAAAGAAATACAATCAAGACATACATTTGTCTTAATTACTTCATTTTAATCATACATACTGTATAATAATCTGTGGTATGAGATGTGATCAATGCAACAGTACAGAATGTGCAGAGACTAAAAAGGATGAGAGACATTATGTGAGCGAATGTTTTCTTGCATTTATGTAAGTTCATTCATTCATTCATTGTGTACCGCTTATCCGATCTATTCTCGGGTCACGGGGAGCCTGTGCTTATCTCAGGCGTCATTGGGCATCAAGGCAGGATACACCCTGGACGGAGTGCCAACCCATCACAGGGCACAAATACACACTCTCATTCACTCACACACTACAGACAATTTAGAGACTCCAATCAATCTACAATGCATGTCTTTGGACTGGGGGAGGAAACCGGAGTACCCGGAGGAAACTCCACACACACATGGCGGAGGCAGGGATCAAACCCCCAACCCTGGAGGTGTGAGGCAAACGTGCTAACCACCAAGCCACCGTGGCCCCCTTTTATGTAAGTTATTTCTGATTTTTTAAGTCGTTTAGGAACAGCAAAGCAGCAATCACTGGCTGCCTTCAAACAACGAGTAAAAACCTTACATCTTACTGAAATAGATAGATAGATAGATAGATAGATAGATAGATAGATAGATAGATAGATAGATAGATAGATAGATAGATAGATAGATAGATGGATAAATGGATAGATGGATAGATAGATAGATAGATAGATAGATAGATAGATAGATAGATAGATAGATAGATAGATAGATAGATAGATAGATGGATAAATGGATAGATAGATAGATGGATAGATAGATAGATAGATAGATAGATAGATAGATAGATAGATAGATAGATAGATAGATAGATAGATAGATAGATAACTCCACTGTGGTGTGTAACATGTTAAAGAAATACAGTGATGAACATACACACAACCAAAACAGGAGGAAATTCCAAAAACTCGGTGAGGATAATCTACTGAGAATATGTAGATCATCTATAACGTGTTTCACTTTGCTGTTTCTTTTATTATTTATCTACCGATATTGGCCCATCGTAACACATTCATTAGCCCTGCATAAATCCTTTATAAAGCAGTGTTGGCTAGTTTTATACTGAAAAAAACTCTACATTTTCTTTATCAAACTGTGTTTATGTAAGGTTCATGCGTATGTAATGTCTACCTACATTGGCTTGCCGTAACATATTCTTTAACATTATATAAACCCTCTGTGAAGCACTTGGCAAGTTTTATTATAAGAATAATAAAAAAAATAAACAAGTAAAAAACTAAGCAGCACTAACATTTTCCTTTTTTTATTAAACTTACCAAAAATGCTTTATAAAACGTAAATGCAATGCTAATAAATGTGTTATGATGGGCCAATGTAGAGAGATAAATGAGAGAAATCACATTCATAACACATCCGTAACACATTTCTACATAATCCCTTTATAAGGCAGTGTAGGCATTTCTTTTAATATAAAACTTTGGGCTTTATCATTTTTTTTTTGTCAACACTCAGTTGACATTTAAGGTTTTATGTCTCTCACATGTCACTTAGAGATCAGGGAACGAGGCTACAAATAGGTTAGTATTATAAGTCTGTTTAACCCAAGATGTATTCTTTTATTTATTTGTCTTCACTAATATCACATTCAGAAAGCTCTGAGGAATTTTCGATGGCGTTTCCATCATCTGGTTTCCTTTTGAGGAGCAACCACATGGAAATTTTGGTAATCCAACTGCATTAAATACTACTAATGAGCACCATTTTAATGTCACATGTAGCTGCTACAACCTTTTTAAAGCACGTCATGTGCCAAATGAATTATTTTCAACTCCTCAAAACGAGTAAGAATCAGTTTCCACTCAAATGGTCATGTATTTGAGGAAAATAATGAGGAAAAGAGTTTAAATTTACAACCAATACAACAAATTATCATATCACTTTTGCACAAAAAGACAAACTTAGCAAAACTGCATATTTTCCCCTTTTTTTAATTCTTTTTTTTCCCTTTTGTCTCTCTTTTTTTGCTTCCTTTTAAAGGAGTGGCTTTAATTATCCATAGAAATGTAACTTATGTAACTACGTGTCTGCAAAAATCGCTTACAGAGTCTTTATTGTCCTCTGAACAGGGAGGTGATAAGAAGTTTATACAAAAAGAAAAAAAATGGAAAGACTTTTTTCTCAAAACGAGCAACAGAACAAGGAATAAACCCAAAAACAATTAACCTGGTCTTGTAAGTTTTGGAATAGAGAAAGATGTGACATGGAGGATATTCGCTCCTGTTGTATTTCAGCTTAACTCTGTTCCTCCTACACAGATGATGGATGACCATCATCTCCTCTGTACTACAGCAGATAAAGACACATTTATCCAGTGCTGTGAGATGTTCAGTACTCTGCCCTGCTGCTGCTCTCATGAACCTCCGTTCATCAGCAGCTTCGAAAAAGGATGGCTCTAACTCAACAAACTTACTCAAGGAGGACAAAATATTGAATATTTCACCATTAGCATGGTTGAAACTCTATGTTTTTTTCCTTGCACAGCTAATTTCATTCTACAATCCATGATTTTCTATTTTAATTTATTTTTTATTTTACTTTTAAATTCCATTTACCATTTTTGCTTAATAGATTCTTGAGAGTTTGCTAACTAAATGTCATAGTTTAACAGGCTAGCAGGATGAAACCATTCGTCTGTATCAAGAAAATATTATACAGTGGAACCTTGTGTAACGCCACGCCAGCAGAGGGAGCCCTCTCCCGAGTACTGACTGTCTGCCGCTCCCTCTGCTTCATTGGTTACTTCCTGTTTGGTAGACATTTAAGCATGGCTATGCTCTCACTCATCGCGAAGTATTGCCAGTTTACCTGCCTTACCGAGCGTTTCCATTACCATTGTTTTGCTATCCTGTGTATGACCGTTGCCTGTTTACTCTGTTTTTGCCTTTTGGATTACCCTTTGTCTTGTTGCCTGGTTTGGACTGCCTTATTGTGTTTCTACCTCTGCCTGCCTCACGTTTACGTCTATTGCTTGCCGATTTGGATTTGTTTGCTGTGGATTGCATTAAACAACTGCACATGGATTCTAACGCCGCCTCAGCGTCTTTACAGAATACTTCGCCACCGATGAATACAGCAGAAGTTTCCAATCTGCAGGCCGCGTTCGCTTATCAAAGCGGTGTTCTCAGGGAATACCAAGACCAACTGACCAAAGCACAAGCGGCCAACGAATATCTCACTCAGCATTTACAATCACTACCACTGCCTGTGTCCAGGAAGGTAAGCTTTGCGCTACCTGATAAATTTGATGGTTCAGCGGAGCAATGTAAAGGTTTTCTCCGTCAAGTAGAGATCTTTTTCATGCATCAAGGAACTGATTTTGAGTCTGAGGAGAAGAAGTGTGCGTTTCTCATGTCATTGCTAACTGGTAAAGCGATCGAGTGGGCCGCGGCAGTTTGGGAAACTGATCGCTTGTTCCAAACATCCTACACATATTTCGTGAAGCAACTCAGAGATGTGTTTGACTATCCAGCAGGGGGCAAGGATGTTTCCACTCGTCTACTGCAGCTATCCCAGGGCCACAGGTTAGCAGCTGAGTACGCCATCGAGTTCAGAACGCTCGCTGCCCAGAGTGGTTGGAATGATGTTGCACTCAAGGCCGTGTTTCAACGCAGTCTGAATAGGGAGCTGCAGGCAGAGCTCGCTTGTAAGGGTGTGGACCACTCTTTCTCCGAATATGTAACGCTAGCTATCCAGATCGATAATCTCATGCGTAGTACTCATGCTCGAATCAAGTCAGCGTCTATGAGAAACATACCTACCCAGCCAATAACACCAAGTTCCAACTCTACCCCATCCGTTGATCCTGCTAATCCAGAACCCATGCAGCTAGGAGCTACGAGGCTATCTCCTGCGGAGCGATCACGACGGTTAATTCATAATCTGTGCTTCTACTGTGGAGGGACAGGTCACCGCAATTCAGGATGCCCACTCAAAACCCAAGGAAGCATCAATGATAACAACCGGGTGAGTGTTGACCATCTTCTTCGAGTCAACGAATCGCTCACTGCTTTGGTTAAGATTACTACTGACCAGGACTCTTTTGACTTCACAGTGCTGATTGACTCTGGTTCTGCACTGAATTTGATACACCAAGATCTCATAAAGACATGTAACATCCCCATCCAACCCTGCAATCCTCCACTTAAGGTAAACGCCATTAACAACAAGCCTATTGGAGACGGCATCCGCCACCAAACACTGCCCATGCAACTTCAAGTGGGACTATTTCATTGGGAGACCATCACATTCTACGTAATCGACTCTCCACGCCATGAAATCATCCTAGGGTACCCCTGGTTATCTGTTCACGACCCAGTCATCTCTTGGTATCAGGGTCAGATCACACATTGGTCACAATTCTGTTTTTCCCACTGTCTGGGCAACACAGCTATCAAGTCATGTCTAACCACCAGTGTAGAGAGCCATGAGTGCAAGCCAGTCACCATCCCGTCATGCTACCAAGACCTACAGGAGGTCTTCAGTAAGGCCAAAGCTACCCAGCTGCCACCTCATCGTCCTTGGGATTGCGCTATCGACCTCCTGCCCAATGCCATGTTTCCCAAGAGCAAGGTATATCCTCTTTCACATCCTGAGACCCAAGCCATGGAGGACTACATCGAGGAAGCTCTCAGTTCCGGTTTCATTCGTCCATCCACTTCCCCAGCAGCTGCAGGCTTCTTTTTCGTGGAAAAGAAGGATGGAGGGCTTTGCCTGTGCATCGATTACCGAGGTTTGAATAATGTCACGGTGAAATTTCGATACCCGCTACCATTAGTACCTGCAGCGCTCGAACAGCTCAGAGAGACAAAAATCTACACTAAGTTAGATCTCAGGAGTGCCTACAACCTCATTAGAATCAAAGAGGGAGATGAGTGGAAAACTGCCTTTCTGACCACTAGGGGCCACTATGAATACAGGGTTATGCCATATGGGCTAGCCAATGCACCTGCAGTCTTTCAGTCATTTATCAACGAGATCTTCAGAGACGTCTTGAACAAGTATGTAGTTGCTTACATTGATGACATATTAATCTACTCCAAGTCGGAAGAGGAGCACCAGGGTCATGTCAGAGCTGTACTCACCAGACTATTAAAGAATCAACTTTACATAAAAGCAGAAAAATGTGAATTCCATGTCCAGCAAACTGCATTCCTGGGATACAATGTCAGCTATCAAGGTGTGGAGATGGACAATTCCAAGATCACAGCAGTTACCGAATGGCCACAACCCACCACAGTTAAAGAACTTCAGCGTTTCCTGGGATTTGCTAATTTCTACCGACGCTTCATCTGCAACTACAGCGTCACAGCAGCGCCACTGACATCCTTACTGAAAGGAAAACCTTCAAGATTAAAATGGACGGATGATGCCACTCGAGCATTCGCTAACCTTAAGAACAGCTTCACGACTGCACCCATCCTTAAACATCCAGATCCCAACCTACCATTCATTGTAGAAGTTGATGCTTCCGATAGTGGAATAGGTGCAGTACTCTCTCAGCGCCATGGACAACCAGGCAAACTCTTCCCCTGTGCTTACTTCTCCAGGAAACTCACGGATGCTGAACGCAACTATGATGTGGGCAACAAGGAACTGCTAGCCATGAAAGCGGCAATCGAAGAGTGGAGACACTGGCTGGAGGGCTCCACTCACCCCTTCCAGGTAATCACGGATCACAAGAATCTTGAATACATCAAGAGTGCCAAAAGACTAAACCCTCGCCAAGCATGCTGGTCATTATTCTTTACCAGATTCCAGTTCACTGTAACCTACCGTCCTGGCAGTAAGAACAGCAAGGCAGATGCACTATCCAGAAGACATGATCATCCACAAACTGACGTTAAACCCGAGTCCATCTTACCACCATCCATTATCATCGCGCCTGTTACTTGGAGGAGGACACCCTGGTGGCGTCGGTTCACTTTGCTGTTCCCTCTGGATCTCGTCCAGAGGGAACAGCAAAGTGAACCCACGCCACCAGGGTGTCCTCCTCACAAACACTATGTTCCCTCAAATCTTCGAATCCGAGTCATGGACTGGATCCACACATCTCTGTGCTCAGGTCATCCAGGTATTTCAAGGACACTTCATCTCACACAAAACGCATTCTGGTGGCCGTCCATGGTGAAGGATGTAGCAAACTACGTCAAGTCATGTTCAGTCTGTGCCCAGTCCAAAACACCCAAGGAACTACCATCTGGTTTGTTACAGCCCTTGCCCATACCCCAAAGACCGTGGTCATATCTCTCTATAGACATTATCACTGATCTGCCCCCATCAAACAGATTTACCACGATCCTGGTAGCCATTGACCTTTTCTCAAAAGCCTGCCGGTTAATCCCTCTGAAGGGCCTCCCCACGGCCATGGAAACCGCTCAATCACTGTTCCATCAGGTCTTGAGAGTCTATGGTATACCGGAAGACATCGTTTCTGACAGAGGAACACAATTCACGTCACAAGTATGGAAAGCTTTCTGTAAGCAACTGGACATCAACGTGAGTTTAACTTCAGGTTACTATCCACACGGGCAAGTGGAGAGACTGAACCAAGAGATTGGCAGGTATCTCATATCATACTGTGGTCATGAACAGCATCGTTGGTCAGAGTTTTTACCATGGGCAGAGTACGCACAGAACTCATTAAGGCATTCATCCACTGGTCTCACTCCGTTTCAATGGGTACTAGGATACCAACCCCCCATGTTCCCGTGGTCTGGTGAACCATCTCTGGTCCCCGCAGTCGATGACTGGATTCGTCGTAGTGAGAGGGTGTGGGACAGCGCACATGTATGTCTACAAAGGGCTGTCAGGGGTCAAGCAATCCAGGCCAACAGACGCCGTCACCCACATCCTCCCTACCAACCGGGACAGAGGGTCTGGCTCTCCACACAGGACCTCAAGTTGCGGCTACCCAGCAGGAAGCTAAGTCCAAGGTATGTAGGCCCATTCAAAATCTTGAGACAGATTAATGAGGTCACTTACCAGTTGGAGCTTCCTGCTAACTATCGTGTCTCTCCCTCCTTCCATGTTTCCCTCCTCAAACTGGTCCACCCAGATGCTGACCCCAATGCCGAGAACCGGGAGCCACCTCCACCGCTGGACATTGACGGAGCCCCAGCATATGCGGTAAGGGAGTTGCTGGACTCCAAACGGAGAGGGGGTCAGCTCCAATATTTGGTGGACTGGGAGGGATACGGACCTGAGGAGAGATCATGGGTAACCACTCACGACATCCTGGACCCATCACTGATTGAGGACTTTCATCGAGCCAGACCCGATCGTCCTGCACCGCGACTACGGGGCCGTCCTCATAGAGCGCCAGGAGTCGCTCCTAAGGGGGGGGGGATTCTGTAACGCCACGCCAGCAGAGAGAGCCCTCTGCCGAGTACTGACTGTCTGCTGCTCCCTCTGCTTCATTGGTTACTTCCTGTTTGGTAGACATTTAAGCATGGCTATGCTCTCACTCATCGCGAAGTATTGCCAGTTTACCTGCCTTACCGAGCGTTTCCATTACCATTGTTTTGCTATCCTGTGTATGACCGTTGCCTGTTTACTCTGTTTTTGCCTTTTGGATTACCCTTTGTTCTGTTGCCTGGTTTGGACTGCCTTATTGTGTTTCTACCTCTGACTGCCTCACGTTTACGTCTATTGCTTGCCGATTTGGATTTGTTTGCTGTGGATTGCGTTAAACAACTGCACATGGATTCTAACGCCGCCTCAGCGTCTTTACACCTTGGCATACGAATTTAATTCATTCTGGAGGCGAGTTCTTAAGATGAAAATGTGTATTGTGAAACGAAATATTTCCCATAAGAAATAATGTAAATGCAGATAATCCGTTCCAGCCGCCCAAAAATATGACCAATATTCCCAATACGAAGCGTATGTAAACTGTATGGCTGCTTACAAAGAACTGACCCAAGCCAAGCATTCCATGTCAAGGCTCCTCACAGGAAGTCATGCCACCAAGCTTGGGCTAAAAATAGAACAGACCACCCACGCCACCGATCTGTCAACAAAAAACACCTGAAATATCACCTAGCTTTTGAACGCATGCGGAAGACAACGTTGGTATCGTGGGTTGACTCTTTCCAAACAGCATTCGCTGACTGAAAAAAACCCCGTAAAATTTGTAAACTTGCTTCAGTTGGCTTTGCTTGGCTTTCCACTGATGCAAACAACGGCTCCCGGACTTATGCACAAGTTAGGCGACATTCCGTTCGGTTCAGTTCGTTCATATGCCAAAAATGCTTCGTATGCCGATGCAAATTTCTTGCAAAATATCAATTCTTAAGGAGAAAATTTGTAAGGGAGGGCATTAGTATGCTGAGGTTTCACTGTAGATATTTGCTGCTGTGGTAATAAAGACTGTCCTGGGCACATCCACTCTGATTTATTGAACCATACTGAACATCCTGTAAACACACTAAGCATCATTTGGTGGGATGTGGTAGCTTAGTGGTTAAGGCATAGAAGGTTGTGAGTTTGAAGCCAAGCTGCTGCAGTTGGGCTCTTGAGCAAGGCCCTTAATGCTCAGTTGTATAAAATGATATAAGTCGCTCTCAATAAGGTCTTCTGCCGAATGCTGTAAATCTATTTTTTTTGTTCAACACCTGCATTCTGTATTTACTGATAATCTCAAAGCTCAAAAACCAAAACATCAGCACCGATCTGTATTTGTGCCGTGTAATTGATAGGAATCAGGCTACGTGCTCTGATGTACTGAATAACAGGTTGAGTGACAATCTGAGGACTGAGCCAGGGGGCAAAAGTTCCAGCCAAATCAAACTGCCAAACAAGACATGCATGCCACAGCCAAGACCGGAACCGGTGTGCATGTTAGGAAATCTCCTCATATCTTATCATATCCTTCACCCAAACATGCAATAAGGCAGACAATCAGTCGGTGAAGGATAACAAAGTTTTGTAGGCGGGATGCTGGGTTGGAAGTGGGGCAGAAAAAAAATGCTAGTGAACTTGGGAATGGTGTGTTAAAAAACATAGAGTGTTAAAAGAAAAAGCTTAAAGATCTAAAAACCTCACAGGAAATAGTATGAATAGTTAGAATTTCTGGGCAGTATACAAGCTGTTAATGTAATAATACGTCATATTACGCAATGATACATTATTATTACTTATTTTTATCACAACAGATTGCAATAATATTCATAGAGATCCTTCCACAAATTTAAGCAATGCTTATGAATGTGTTATTAAGGCCCAATATACTCGATTATGCGTATATCTCTGACCGGAACCATATGAGATGATGTTTATTTGCAAAATTCTAATCAAATTAAGCAATATTATAATGGTTTCTATGAAAATAAGAACATTCATGTCTCATGATGTTATAATGCATTCATGTATCATGTATAAGGTATTATGTCTGTTGTGATAACTTTAGATATTTATGAAATAACAGCATTAGACTTTAGAGCT
>JAUCMX010000011.1:21265902-21270902 GCA_033459395.1 Hemibagrus guttatus
AGAACAAAACATCCGATTTTTTATCTGTTCACAGTTACATTTAAAGTTGTGGGTCATCAACAAAACAAAAACTGTGTTCCACACTTACATTAAAGCAGCTATAAACAGTTGTTCCTTTAGAAGAGTGGAAGAGTTGTGTTAATCTGGAATGCTGATCTGATATTATTAGTGAATATTTCCTGAATATGTATTTGACAGGGGGGCACGGTGGCTTAGTGGCTTGGTGGTTAGCACGTTTGCCTCACACCTCCAGGCATGGGGGTTTGATTCACGCCTCCACCATATGTGTGTGTAGAGTTTGCATGTTCTCCCCGTGCCTCGGGGGTTTCCTCCGGGTACTCCGGTTTCCTCCCCCGGTCCAAAGGCATGCATTGTAGGTTGATTAGCGTCTCTAAATTGTCCGTAGTGTGTGATTGCGTGAGTGAATGAGAGAGTGTGTGTGCCCTGCGATGGGTTGGCACTCTGTCCAGGGTGTATCCTGCCTTGATGCCCAATGACGCCTGAGATAGGCACAGGCTCCCTGTGACCCGAGAATAGATCGGATAAGCGGCAAACAATGAATGAATGAATGAATGAATGAATGTATTTGACAGTCAAACCTGCTATTGTTCAGCTCTCACCAGCTTTTCCAGCCAATTGGATGATGTCTATGTTTTCCTAGAAACTTTTTTTGGGTGCTCTCCAGCAAGTCTCCAAGGTCTTGTAGTTTAACCAATCTGTGTTTCAACACATCTCCATAGATATATTAATGACTTGTGCTTGATTGTGAAAGCTGCGTCTGAAATTGCATTTCAGTGTAATTAGTTGCTGACATTTCAGACAGCGCAGATATGTGTCATTATTTGTAGTTTTTGCTGGGTTTTTTTTTTTTTCCGCTTTTGTTATTGAGCTTGAAGTTCTCTAGATTTGTTGCAAAGCTTCAGAGTGAACCTCAGGAATCGGGTTAAAACAGCATGGTTCAGTAGGAGGGAGATATGACGGACACTGTAACCAGGTTGCAGGATGATATGATCAGCATGTCGGTGGAAGGAGGAAGAAGTGAGGAGACTCATCTGGCTCATTTGATTTATAAATATGTGAGCACATAAATGACAAAGATGCAATGTCCATTGCTCATTCATTATTATAATCTTATTATATATGAGATTTAAGTCAAGAGGAAGCAATATAACGTCTTCATCTGTCCTGTTTGGGTGATCCTTTGCCTGCTGTAGCCTCAGATTGCTGTTCTTGGCTGTCAAGAGTGGAACCTGATGTGGTGTTCTGCTGTTGTAGCTCATCCATGTCTTTTACATTTACATTTCTGGCATTTGGCAGATGACATTATCCAGAGTGACTTACAATTTTCTCTCATTTTATACAACTGAGCTATTGAGGGTCAAAGGCCTTGGTTAAGGGCTCAGCAGTGCCAGCTTGGTGGACTTGGGATTCAAACTTCACAATCTTCCGATCAGTAGTCCAACACCTTAACCACTAAGCTAACACATCCCACATCTCAAGGTTTGGTGTGTTGTGAGATGCTTTTCTGCTCCCCACGGTTACCAAGAGTAGCCATTTTAAATACAGCAACCTTCCAGTGAGCACAAACCAATCTGGGCTTTTTCATCAGACCCTGTCTCATCAACAAGGTATTTCCACCAGAAGATATGAACCTCACTGGATGTTTTTCATTTGTTTCACACCATTATGTGTAAACTCTAAAGCGATCAGAAGCTTCTGAAATAGCCAAACTAGCACCAAAAAGTCTGATGTGTGAAGTGAACATTACCTGAAGCTCTTGACCTGGATCTGCATGATTGGATGATTACATGATGGTGCAGTTGAGCAGCTGAGTGTACGTATCTTGTTTAGGGTTGTGGGGAATCCAGAGCTTATCTCCTGGATAACCAGGGCACCATGAATACGTATCGTGCAAACTTGCGCATTCACATCTAGATGCAATCTGTCAAAGCTAATCTGTGTACTAACATGTATTTAGAAGGTGGGAGGCAACCTACATGGAGAGAGGAAGAACAAGCAAAATTCCATACAGACAGTAATGTAAGGTCCATAATAGATCAAAGTCATGAATCAAGGAATTAAAGTGGGAGGAGATTTGGTTGTTGAATGTAGCTTGGACAGACAGATGCATTATCTGTATATCATGTTCCTATAATAATAATAATAATAATAATAATAATAATAATAATAATAATAATAATAATAATAATCTCAGAGCTTCTGAAGTGGTTTAATCCATTAGTAGCTGAAGAGTGCACATACCCATAACCATACCCAACATTTCCCTACATGATGCCTATCCACATATAATCCTGATCCTCAAGCCACACAACTCCATGATCTCCTCTTCAGCCACTGCTCGCAACCTTGGGGTAACCATGGACAATCAACTGTCCTTTTCCTCCCATGTCACTAATGTGACACGCTCATGTCAGTTTCTTCTGTACAACATCAGAAGGATTCGGCCATTTCTATCCACACAGGCTACTCAGGTGCTTGTTCAGTCTCTGGTCATTTCGAGATTGGACTACTGCAACTCTCTTCTGGCAGGTCTACCTCTGAACGCAATTCGTCCACTGCAAATGATCCAAAATGCAGCTGCATGACTTGTTTTCCACCTGTCTAAGTTTTCCCACACCACCCCACTGCTGCGTTCCCTCCACTGGCTTCCAGTAGCTTCACACATCAGATTCAAAACACTGATGCTTGCCTACAAAGCCAAGAATGGACCAGCACCATCTTACCTCAACACTCTCATCACTCCTCACACTTCACCTCACTCCCTCAGATTCACTAACACTGCTTGACTGTTCCCACCATCTCTCATGGCAAGAGGTAGGTATACATCTAGACTCTTCTCTGTTCTGGCACCGAGGCAGTGGAACGAACTTCCCCTCGATGTCCGTACAGCCGAGTCACTGACCGTCTTCAAACGGCAACTGAAGACTTACCTCTTCCTGAAACACTTGTTCAAAAAACTAGCTCTTATTTTTCCCTGTTTTTATGTATTGTTGTGTTGCATATACAAAAAAAAAAAATCCCCAACTCAGTTTTTGGGCTGATGGTATCCTAAATCGGTGTCCTATTGAACCAGTGTTAATCTATTCATTGACAGAGAATTAAAGCACTTTTGTATGTCGCTCTGGATAAGAGCATCTGCCAAATGCCAGTAATGTAAATGTAAATGTAAGCCACATAAAATGGCCAGATGTTCAGCTTCAAAATTATTGGCACCCCTCAACAGGTTTTCTTAAAGAACTGCCACTTATTAAGCTGATGAACACGCTGTAGTCTCACCTGCCATGACTTGCTCAGTAAACGCATGGAAAGTGAAGCAAATTCCTTCTGCTTATGGCAGTCGCAGGCATGAGCCATGATAGGATGACTTATGTAATGTTGCATCAAAACACATACACACAGAAGCACGCTCATATTTTCACAGCCTGCTTCTCATTCCCTCAACAAGTTCACACAGAAGTACAAACCTGTATCATTCAGACCACACCAACCATGCAGTGTACAGCAGCTGTCAAATCTTAACTTTATGAGATTAAGTACAAAAAAAAACATGCCTCAAGGGTAATTAACTGATCCCTCCTTCCTGTCATTTAACCTCTACAGTCACAACAAACAGGAATTTTAGCCTTTTATCAGTTAATGTAACATTTTGTGTAAATGAAATTTTGTCTGTTCGTACAAAGCACACAGGACACTAGGGTCAAAAAGATACAAAAAAATGTTCAATAAATCCATTTTTACTGAAAACTTGAATGAATACAAATGAATACATGTGGTTGTAACCCATTTAAGTGCAGCATTTGCTATACAAGTCCCTAATCATGTGCAGTTACTATAGAAACAATAAAATATGAGAACAAATGCATTAAAATTTTAAAACAACACCTCCTGTCCAATCAGATCCAAGAATGGAAGACCACTGTGGACTGAAGCAGTAGAGATGATGGATGTCCCATACAGCATTTTTTTTCTAGATGCAGCATATTCTTTGATTCTGGTTAAGCTAAGATTTATTTAAAAGAAAAAAAGTAGAAAATGTAAGAAAATTGAATGTATATATTGTTTTAATAAACTACTAACACCTATACAAGCTATTTTCTTATTCCAGGTTTAGTTTTTTTTAAACAAAATACCTTTACAAAATTATATTAGTAAGCCAGAACGATATCTTCCACTTCATTTAGGATCATTGTAAATATTCATTCATTGTCTACCGCTCATCCGATCTACACTCAGGTCACGGGGAGCCTATGCCTATCTCAGGCGTCATTGGGCATCAAGGCAGGATACACCCTGGACGGAGTGCCAACCCATCGCAGGGCACACACACACACATTTTAGAGATGTCAATCAACCTACAATGCATGTCTTTGGACTGAGGGAGGAAACCGGAGTACCCGGAGGAAACCCCCGAGGCACGGGGAGAACCTGCAAACTCCACACACACACGGCGGCGGTGGTGGGAATCAAACCCCCAACCCTGGAGGTGTGAGACAAACGTGCTAACCACCAAGCCACCGTACCGCTTGGACTGGAAATGGACTTCTGGGACATTTTCAATCCGTATAAACAAATGAATGATGTTCAAGTGAAAGTGATTTATTAATGTGAAACACAGACAAACATAAACTACAAAAAACGAAGATACGATATCAATATATGTATATAAAACATGGAGTATGGAAACATAGTGATGAACAGTGAGAAAGCAGGTATCACAAGACAAACAGTATACATAGGAACATACATAAATCCAGGGATTCAATCAGAAACAGGTGTGTGTGATTAGTGAGGTTAAGTGATTTGCAAAGGATGATGGGTAACAAAGTCTGAAGCAGAGTTTGGCACTATACAGGTTACAGTTTGAAGCCTACTTCTGGTTACTTTTTTAAGTCGCTGTAGATAAGAGCATGTACTGAAGGCTGTAAATGTAAATGCACTTCAGTATCATCACACACACACATGCACACACACACACACCC
>JAUCMX010000011.1:21278402-21323402 GCA_033459395.1 Hemibagrus guttatus
AACATGTTCACAAACAGTTAAGCCTAAATATTATAATAAATATCATATTTTTCAATAAAAAAAGAAATCTATACTGTAATATGTAATCATAGATAGATAGATAGATAGATAGATAGATAGATAGATAGATAGATAGATAGATAGATAGATAGATAGATAGATAGATACAGCAATAATCCCACTACCAACCAGGCCATTATTAATCTGTATAATATCAACATTTAGAAAGCGCCTACATTTCTTAGCAACACTCGGTTTATCCATGATGAAAAACGAAAGATTTTCTTACCTCATAATAACAGGAGTACTTTCTCTGTGGTTCAGTGTCCTCTTTATGAGCCCTGGTTGCTCAATCTAATCACAGTAAAGTGCTCCGAGTGCTGTGTCCATGACAGGGGTCCACCCCCTTCAATCAGACACATCAGTGCATGTGTGTGTGTTTGTGTCTGTGTGTGTGTGTGTGTGTGCGTGTGTGTCTGGCAGACGGATATGGCAGAGGAAATACCCAGGGGAACGGTCACAGTCGAGGAGAGGATGGGGATTAGGCTCATTAAATCATGGCACAGAGGAGATGGAATACAAATGATGCTGAAACAGACATCCTAATCACACACAGATACCTTTATCATTTTCATGTAAAAAAAAAAAAAAAAAGAAAACAGGCAATAATCTTCTTAGCTTGTGTTTGTCCTGTCAGCGTCAGCTGAATAAATCCTGAATGTATAGATAAAAAGTGTGCACAGTGTTTCCCTGAAACAAGATATGTACAGCCATGATGGACTTTTATCTCCATATTAGACTTAGATCTCCTGCTGTATTATA
The DNA here is from genome assembly GCA_033459395.1 of Hemibagrus guttatus. Taxonomy (NCBI): domain Eukaryota; kingdom Metazoa; phylum Chordata; class Actinopteri; order Siluriformes; family Bagridae; genus Hemibagrus; species Hemibagrus guttatus. The sequence goes on from JAUCMX010000011.1 coordinate 21,279,225, forward strand.
TTTTTGTTGTCTGCATAGTGGTTTAGTGTTTTGTGGATTCGATTCCTGTGATTTAGTGCTTGTTTTCCCAGGTAATGTGGTTTCCTCCCCAGTCCAAAGACTTGCAATTTAGAGATTTCTAAATTGTCCATAGTGTGTGTGTTTGTGTGTGTGTGTGTGTGTGTGCAATCGTGCCCTGTGATTGGTTGGCACCCCGTCCAGGGTGTCCCCAGCCTTGTGTGCCTCGAGTCCCCTGGGATAGACTCCATGCTCCCTGTGACCGTGCAGAAAATGGATGGATGGATGGATGGATGGATGGATGGATGGATGGATGGATGGATGGATGGATGGATGGATGGATGGATGGATGGATGTTCCATTTTCTCTTTAAATGGTTACCAGGTTTTGTAAAACTTTGTATTTGATTGGTAATTAGATTATTTGCAATTCTTCTAGTGAAAGAAGCTAGGGCATTGGTAGCTCAGTGATAGGTTTCTCACCTACCATGTGGAAGGCCCAGGTTCAATTCCCAGCCAATACCCAAACCCCAGCCACTGGATGCAGTGCTGGTCCTAAGCCTGAAAAAATGGTTGCATCAGGAAGGGCAGCCGGCGTAAAACCTGTGCCAAATGGTTGTGTGGACCAGTTGGTCTGCTGTGGCGACCCCGAACAGGGAGCAGCCGAAAGAACAATAACAACTTCTAGTGAAAGAAGCTAAACTACAGCGCCACTGCTTCAAAATATGATTAGCACAAAAGCTGTTTCTGTTAGCATCTCATAATCTCTTTTATCTATCAAAATCATCTTTTATCATTTGCTTGTAAAGTGACCTTAAGTGTCTAAAACCCTGCGGAAATAAAATGTATTCTCATTCTATCATATTGCTGTGGTTTAAAGTGAATGTTCTGGATCGCTGTTAAAGCCTGTATGCGCTAAATAACAGATCTGATTACTGCTTAGTGAGGAACACAGTAAAAACAGTCATAAAAGCATCCAGTGGTTAAATGTTTCATCCAAAAACATCATCCAGGCTACATCTAAAACCAAAATGCTACTAAACCCTGCTGTGGTGCAAGATTTTAATTTACTGTTGTGGTTTTTTTCTTCAAGGAAAAATGATTCTGAGAAGAAAATCAAGCACTTGGAAGGTTTTTTTTTCCCAGTCTCTAAAATGCTGTTCTGATCAGTGTACTCTAACAGAGTGTTTCTGTAACCAGAGCGCAAGCTGAATGACACTAAAAGCGAGCAAACTGGAGTTTTTGGTGTTGCCTGGAATTAATTTTAGAGGTAGGATGCGGAAATATGCAAAATAGTCCCAGGGTGAGCTACACACTTATAAATTATCCAAATAAGCTGCCAGTAAAAGAGGAAAATTTCCTCCTGTATTCCCTGTAAACAGAAATTCACAGCTGTCTTTCAAACAGAAACAGTTGAAATGCTTGATCCTGATTGTTTAAGCCTGTTTCTCATCATAGCAGTGTATGGGATCAAAATAAACTAAGGGATGTATTCTTGTGACTTTATAGGAAATTACCCAACACCTTTTGACCAATCAGAATTTGAGCATTCATTAGTGGATTTGTAAGTCGTGGTCTAAGCAGAAATGTATTAACTCTTAATTTAGAAAACGGACTTCTGGTCCAGAATGCTGAGCATCTGAGATATACAGAGTCTGTATGCTAATTCCTTTTTTTTTCTTAGCGACTTAATACACTTTTACTAAGGCCACCACTTTATTTATTTATTTATTTATTTATTTATTTATTTATTTATTTATTTATACTTCTACATATTTCCAGGTAGAAGTAGAACTGCACCTTTAATACTTCACCTTTAATTTGAACAAACATTCTGGACCAGTAGTCTGTTTTCTTAATTTTGTGATAGGAAAATATCAGCGAGAATCAAGGGGAAGGTGTACAGGACAGTGGTGAGACCGGCCATGCTGTATGGTTTAGAGACAGTGTCACTGAGGAAGAGACAGGAGTCAGAGCTAGAGGTAGCAGAGCTGAAGATGTTGAGGTTCTCTTTGGGAGTGACAAGGTTGGACAGGATTAGGAACGAGTACATCAGAGGGACAGCTCATGTTGGATGTTTGGGGGACAAAGTTAGGGAGGCCAGATTAAGATGGTTTGGACATGTTCAGAGGAGGGAGAGTGAGTATATTGGTAGGAGAATGTTGGACATGGAGCTGCCAGGCAGGAGGCAAAGAGGAAGGCCAAAGAGGAGGTATATGGATGGAATTAATGAGGATATGAAGCTAGTGGGTGCAAGTGTTGAGGATGCAGAAGATAGGGATAGGTGGAGAGAGATGATTCGCTGTGGCGACCCCTGAAGGGAAAAGCCGAAAGAAGAAGAAGAGTCTGTTTTCTTAATTTCTCATCAACTCAATAAACATTTCTTAAGGCCATAATTTAATCCATTATGTTTTGTTTTGTTTTATTTTTGGATTTATTTCTACTTCTATCTATTTCCATGCAGCCCACAGAAGTAAGGAATAAAAAAAATAATAAATCATGTACTGCACCTTTAAGACCTCACCTTAAATTTTCAGACACCAACAAGCAACTTCATGAAGCTTTGCCAAGGCCACAACTTAAACTATTGATTGTTTTTTTTTTCTTTTTTTTATTCTTTATTTCTACTTCTACATATTTCCAATAGATGTAAGGAATTTGAAAAAAAAAATCATGTACTTCACCTTTAATACTGCACCTTTAATATTTATACACAAATGAAGCATTCTGGACCAGAAATCCTTTTTCTTAATTTCGCAGCGACTTAATACAGTTTTGCTAAACTTATCACTTAAACCATTGTTTTTTATTTATATATATATATATATATACAAAAAACAATGGTTTAAGTGGTAAGTTATATATAACTATATATATTAAATAAATAAATATATTATATATATATATATATATATATATATATATATATATATATATATATATATATATTTCTACTACAAATGCATTTTATCAGAGTTTGAAAGTGTTTTATTTTTATTTCTCAGCTCCATGCTTGCACACATCTTATTTTTAAATAAATTAATGAAAACTCAAACAGACAATAACCGCCTCTGATTCTATAATTAAGAGACTAAACAGTAGATCCTGGGGCGGGGCTTCGCAAACATGGGCGGGGTTTATTCAAATAAATCAAACTCACCTTCTTGAAAAAAATACTTTCATAATGCACCTATAAATCATTCAGAATAAAAGAAATAATGAACACAAAAGCATTTTATAAAAGCTTTTTTTTTTTCTTATTCTTAAACAAGTTAAGGAAAATTCTATGATTCCACAATTAATCCACATGACAACATTTTGGGCTGAATGGAAATTTGTCTGTAATGCTCTGTTTCATGCTTACTGACTTTTCTCCTTTTGCTGAATGAATCTGAGCGAGCTGCACATTTGACGGCGACTCAGTGTGAAAGCGTTTGCAGGATCCCGCCGGCCTGCTTCAACAGATGCACAGCAAGAGCTGGCTGCATGATACAATGCCAGAGGTATCTGAAGAATGGGATGTGGATCTAAACCAACAGCCTTGGGCTAGGCATGGGAACACCGAGGGCCTCTTCTGTAAACAAGAGGCCCCTTCTGCACAGGGAGGCTGAGATAAGAGCAGGGAAAAAAACTCAAGACACAATCCATCTATCCTGCAGAAACACTCTTTCCGTGTGCTGAAATACATGTCAGTCATTTTCATATCTGTAATATCTTTACAGACAGTCAACAAGTTTGGAAATCAGGCAGTAATAAGTGTCATTTTGTCTAATTCAGCACATCAGGTATGTGTAAAATGCACTTCATTTAAATATATCGCAATATTTGAGGTCAATCCTGACTGCAGATCTATAATTACATATTCCAGTATGTTATTGTTGCCCCACTAATTTGCCAAAAGTTTTGGGACATCTGCCTTCACATGCACATGAATGTAATATGGAGTTGTCCCGCCCTTTGCAGCTATAACAGCTTCAACTCTTCTGGGAAGGCTTTCCACAAGGTTTAGGAGTGTGTTTATGGGAATTTTTGACCGTTCCTCTAGAAGTGCATTTGTGAGGTCAGGCACTGATGTTGGACGAGAAGGTCTGGCTCGCAGTCTCCACTCTAATTCATCCCAAAGGTGTTCTATGGGGTTGAGGTCAGGACTCTGTGCAGGTTAGTCAAGTTCCTCCACACCAAACTCGCTCATCCATGTCTTTATGGCCCTTGCTTTGTGCACTGGTGCGCAGTCGTGTTGAAACAGGAAGGGGACATCCCCAAACTGTTCCCGCAAAGTTGGGAGCATGAAATTGTCCAAAACATCTTGAAATGCTGGAGCATTAAGAGTTCCTTTCACTGGAACCCAGGGGGTCCAAGTCCAACCCCTGAAAAACGACACCTGAATTCAATCATTTGGAGGGGTGTCCCAAAACTTTTGGCAATGTAGTGTATAGTCACAGCTTACACAGAGATCTGTATGGCTGATATGGTGAAGTTTCCACATGAGAAGACATTTATTAATGCTATCTTTTTTAGAAGGAGTCTCCAGTGCCAAGGGAATGAACAATAAACATTAAGAGTAGTATGATTTACAGAGGTTACATGAGAAAACTTTTTAATTTAATAAAAAAAAAAAACTGCAACATTCTTGTTTCATTACAGTTTGAAACAGCTTGTGTCATTCACACACGCACACACACACACACACACACACACACACACACACACACACGCACACACAATTTTATAAACATAATCCAACCACCCAAAGATACTTTAGTTTATTGCTTGTCATTGTAAAGATTTTTATTTCTAAACTTTTTTCTCCGGAAACCTTTTTTTATTATTATTATTATTATTGTTATTATTATTATTATTATTATTATTATTATTATTATTATTAAAATGACATTACATTTTTGACTGTTTTGACTAACTTAGACTTGGGTTAAAACTAATTAAACAAGCACTAAACCTGACTAATAACTGGAACTCATAATAATGTTAAATACTTCGTTAGTGGCTGGTTGTGTCTTCTGCTACTCTGTGTCTTGCTTCATGGCCGCCACTTTGTATACTTATAAAACAAATGCTTAAATTATTACTTATACTATGACTATATGCTATATAGACTCATTATACTGCTCAGATCTGCATTTATCCAATCAGCCAATCATGTGGCAGCAGCACAATGCATTTCTTTCAGTTCCCTTTCCCTTGTGTACAGTGATTCTATTTTTTATTACATTCCAATTTTAATCCTATTGTATATTTTTGTATTCTTGTTGATTTTATTTAAAAAGACAGTCAGTACTGAGTATGGTTGTGTTTCTGCTGTACAACACACAGTATTCATTTCCTAATGCGAGGCATATTACAGATCCAGATGGAGCTCCTCACCAGCAGGGGGCAGCACTGTCCAGAGGAAAACTTGCTGTACCATCTTCATGCACCTAGCATCTCCAAACACATTTTTATTTCCACAAAGCTTCAACAGCTTCAACCAATACAGCAAGAAATAATCATTGAATAACTTCTTTATAAAATGATCTGTAAAGTGACATATGTATAGGAAAGTGACATATGTATATATAGGAAAGGAAATAAAAACAGTTACGATACAAGGGTCTTCCATCTTACTCAATTCTAAACATCAGCAAAACTCTTTGGAGAATACATGAGCATGCTGAAACCTTATCATGATCATTTAAAATACAAAATACATTTTCATTCATCTTCATTAAGTGCTTTATACTGGTCAGAACTGCAGTGGATCCAGAGTCTATCCTGGGAATACTGGGAATAAGGCCAGGAACACACCCTAAATGGGATGGCGGTTCATCAAACAGCACTGTACATACAAACTCACACCAGCAGCAAGTTAGAGTCACTAATCCACCTTCAGCCATATTAGACTTTGCTTTCGGCTGCTCCCTGTTCGGGGTCGCCACAGTGGACCAACTGGTCCGCACAACAACTTGGCACAGGTTTTATGCCGGATGCCCTTCCTGACACAACCCTCCCATTTTTTTCCAGGCTTGGGACCAGCACTGCATCCAGTGGCTGGGATTTGAACCCGGGCCTTCTGCATAGTAGGTGAGAAATCTACCACTGAGCTACCAGTGCCCATAGCCATGTTAGACTAATCATGGTAGGATTTGCTGTAGTGAATGGTGGAAAGAGAAATTAATCCATTAAGATTTTAAGCTTTTTTATGCTGTTAATTATTCATTCATTCATTCATTGTCTACCGCTTATCCGATCTACTCTCGGGTCACGGGGAGCCTGTGCCTGTCTCAGGCGTCATTGGGCATCAAGGCAGGATACACCCTGGACGGAGTGCCAACCCATCGCAGGGCACACACACACTCTCATTCACTCACACAATCACACACTACGGACAATTTAGAGATGCCAATCAACCTACAATGCATGTCTTTGGACCAGGGGAGGAAACGGGAGTACCCGGAGGAAACCCCCGAGGGACAGGGAGAACATGCAAACTCCACACACACGGCGGAGGCGGTGCTGTTAATTATAACTTGATAAAAAATAATAATTTTTTTATCAACCTATAATTAACAGTGTAAAAAAAAGCCATACCTTAATGGCTTAATTTCTCTTTTTGCCATTCACTACTGCAAATCCTACAAATATTACAAATTATAAACACTAAAATATTTATTTGTGTTTCGTTTCATTTGTGCTGGATCCTTAATCTGATCAATATACTACTTACAATGCTGTTTACTATCTTTCCGATTTAAAAAATATATATATTTAAAAATATCGACTAAGGAACTGGCTTTTATCAGGACACACGTCCTGTTATGGCTTTTATCAGGACACACTGATTTGATTTGAGCACTCAGCAGTCTGACATACTCGATTACAGAAGGTGGAATTAAAGGCTGTGTTTCAGGCATTCCCGAGAAGAAGTCTGTTTTCTTCATTTCTTAGCAACTTAATAAACATTTTCTAAGGCCATGACTTTATTTCCACTTCTACATATTTCCAGGCATGTTACAGAAGTAAGTAAAAAAAAAAATCATGCACTGCTCCTTTCATACTTCACCTTTAATTTTCAAACATGAACAAATAACTTCATAAAGCTTTGCTAAGGCCACAACTTAAGCCATTGATTTTTTAAATTTCTACTTTTACATATTTCCAGGTTACCTGTAGAGGTAAGGAATGAAAAACAATCGTGTACTGCACCTTTAATACTGCACCTTTAATACTGCACCTTTAATACTGCACCTTTAAACACAAACAAGCATTCTGGACCAGAAAACCTTTTTCTTAATTTCTCAGTGACTTAATACAGTTTTGCTAAACCCAAGACTTAAACCATTGTTTATAATAATAATAATATTGATGATGATGATGATGATGATGATAATAATAATAATAATGATAATGATAATAATAATTATTATCATCATCATCATCGGCTTCCGGTTTGGACAGCAACATGCGAAGACGTGTTTGACTGTTCTCCATACTGAACTGTATTTAACTAGTTAAAAACAAATGCATTCTCGACCAGCTCACTGTGATTTCATATAGTTAAAAGAGAAGAGACTCTACAAAGTAAAGCTTGAATAAATAATCGTCTAATTCAGATGTTAATTGAATATGCCCGGCACACGCAGCAAACCAGATAAGATGGCGGAAAACGCGACGATGGAAGTAGCACAAAACAGAATGGAAAATAACCAAGAGATTATTCTCAATGAGATACGAATGCTTAAAACGGAGCTACTTTCGAAAATAGACGAAAAAGCTGAGGTCCAGGCCACGGAGATAAAGACGCAATGTGAGCAACTGAGAGAGGAGTTTGGGACCGTGATGGGCCAAGCAGCCGCGAGAATGGCCACAATTGACCACTACGGTCTGCTCTATCCCGCCGAGTTGAGAATCACCGCGAAAGATGGGGTGAGGCGGAGTTTTAAAGATCCAAAGCAGGCTATGGACTTTGTGAGAGGCACTCTGAAACCCTAATACAAACGATATGACCTTCAATATCTTGCTAATTAATGCATGGTGAGTTAAACTTATAACATTCGGACTTTGTTTGATTGCTTTTTGTTGATTATGGCACTTAGTATCTGAAGATAAAGTCGGTTGACAGCTATACATTTAAGAGATACGTTCTTTATATCTCTAGTATCTAATATCTTCCTGTAAATAAGAGCAATGCAGTTTGTGGCAATATTATTTTATTATAACAGTTCAGATTGGAGTTTAAGTCAGTGGGACGAGTGACGTTAGGAGGATATGGTAACTGGTAGTATTAGCAGCCTTTTTTTAGAGGCCAGCTCAAGTTGTTGTGTGTTTTTTTTTGTTTGTTTTTTTCCCCCTCCCCTCCACGTTCACAGGGAGCATATATTACGCAGCAAATAGTAATCTCGTATGGCACAGAGAGGTAGTACAGTAGTCTTAAGTCTTAAGGGTCTTAATCATCCAATAAAACGAAGTAAGGTTGTAATGTTTCATTCAAAATTTACTGGGAAAAGTCGAGGTACTGCCATATTAATTCATAGAGATGTATCATTTGAGGAATCAAAGGTGATAGCTGATAAAGAGGGCCATTATGTTATTGCCCAAGGAAAACTATTCAACCAGCAAGTGCTGCTGGTAAACATATATGCACCTAATTGGGACAATGTAAATTTTTTTAAAGACCTCTTTACACGTCTTCCAGATCTTGACAGTCACCAGCTTATTTTAGGAGGTGATTTAAATTGTACACTCCACCCAGTGCTGGACCGATCTAAAGCATCATCAAGGTCCAGGCCACTTAGTAAATCAGCTCGATGTGTCAATGAGTTTATGCAAACTTATGGCATGGTCGACGCATGGAAATATAAGAATCCAACATCAAGGCAATATTCTTTTTTTTTCTGCAGCACATCAGATTTATTCAAGGACTGATTTCATCTTTTTAGACAAGAGAATGTTACCATTACTTAGATCATGTGAATACGCCGGCATAGTAATTTCTGACCATAGCCCTGTATTGATGACTCTCTGCTTTCCTAATAACATTCCACCCCAGGGTATGTGGAGATTCAACTCCAGATTATTGACAGATGAGAAGTTTGTGGATTTCTTATCTAATCAGATAGATTACTTCTTTGAAACAAACTGCACACCTGGTATGACTTACTGCAACCTCTGGGAGACAATGAAGGCCTTTCTAAGAGGCCAAATAATTTCATACAGTGTAGGTATGAGGAAAAAAAAGAATGGAGAGGATCAATCAGATTATCTCAAGGATAAATGATATAGATCAAGAACATTCTAGAACCCCCACTGCTACTCTATATAAGGAGAGAGGAGTATTACAGTCAGAATTAGATAACCTGACTACAGAGGCAGAGGAGGCGTTGTATCTGAGATCTAAACAGCAAGAATTTGAGTATGGTGAAAGGGCTAGCACGTTGCTTTCACACCACCTGAGACAGACAACTGAAGCTAATTATATAGCTGAAATTCAGACAGCGAATGGAGTAACCGCAGACCAGCTGAATATTAACAAGCAGTTTAATTTTTTTTATGAGGAATTGTATACATCGGAGCCATGTGACAAGGCGAACATAGCAAGTTTTTTTGCCAAATTAGAAATACCTACCATCAGTGAGCAAAATAAAGCCAATCTTGAACAATCCATATCTACAATGGAGATTGAACAAGCTATTAAACAAATGAAAAGTGGAAAAGCACCTGGCCCCGATGGGTTTATAATTGAATTTTATAAGAGGTTTTCAGGAAAACTATCCCCTATTTTGAAAGAAGTGTTTAAGGAAATAATTGAGCAAAAATTTCTACCACCAACAATGTCACAGGCTATTATTACAGTTGTGTACAAAAAAGGTAAAGATTGCCTGAAATGCGACTCATATCGCCCTATAAGTTTGCTTTCAAATGATTATAAGATAGGGTTCATACCTGGACGGCAGCTCTGAAGTAATCTGCGAAGACTATTCAATATACTTTATTCACAAGGCAGCCCACGGCTACCAGAGGTTCTGTTGTCGTTAGACGCACATAAAGCCTTTGATCGCATAGAATACATGTATCTATTCACAGCCCTGGAACATTTTGGTTTTGGTTCTAGTTTTTGCATTTGGATCAGTATACTCTATGCACATCCAACTGCTTGTATAAGAACCAATAGGGTAATATCAGACTATTTCTGTTTGTACAGGGGTACAAGACAGGGTTGCCCCCTGTCACCACTCTTATTTAACATTGCGATAGAACCCCTAGCTATAGCGTTAAGGAAGGAGGCAAATCTGCTAGGTATAAATAGAGGTGGGAGCACCCACAAGATTTCGTTGTATGCAGATGACCTCATAATATATATATCCAACCCAGATATGTCCATACCTAAAGCGATAGAACTTATAAATAGTTTTGGGGGAATATCAGGATATAAGATAAATTTTAATAAAAGTATATTATTCCCAATTAATAATGAGGCAAAGCAGTTAGACCTCAAGAAATTCCCATTCAAAACAACTTATGATTCCTTTAAGTACTTGGGAATCTCAGTGACAAGTACATACAAAGAGCTATTTAAATGTAATTTCACGGTATTGATGGAAAAAACTAAAAAAGATTTAAACCGATGGTCCTTGTTACCTATTTCACTGGCAGGCAGAATAAACACAATTAAGATGTCGGTTCTGCCAAGGTTTTTATTTTTATTTCAAAATATCCCATTGTTTCTCCCCAAATCTTTCTTCAAGGAGTTAGACAAACTTTTATCTTCCTTCATATGGAATAAAAGCATTCCAAGAATCAGGAAAACATTTTTAGAAAGACAGAAAGATGAAGGGGGACTGGCATTGCCCAACTTTTTGTATTATTATTGGTCATGTAATATTGATAAAGTTATCTATTGGGCAGAACATTTGGATCAGGAGAACAAACCTGTTTGGGTGGAGATGGAACAGGCATCTTGTGGTCCAGTCTCTCTATTCTCAATGCTCTGTGCCCCACTACCACTCAACAGGAAGTATTTGACAAGCAACCCATTGGTGACTAGCTCTCTAAAAATCTGGGCTCAGTTTAGGTCACATTTTAAGCAAAAACAAGCACTTTACTTGTTACCCATTATTTCCAATGCATTGTTTCCACCATCCTTAATTGATCATGCATTTCAGGCATGGTTTAGAAAGGGGCTCAGGTGTGTAAGGGATTTTTTTCAAGGCGGTAGTTTTGTCTCTTTTGAACATATGATTAAAGAATTTGATATTCCTAAATCTAATTTTTATAGATATCTGCAGGTGCGAATTCTAGTCAAAAAATATTTTAATACCCTTTCGGCCTCTCCTCCTCATTGTTGGATTGAGGAGCTCTTTGACTTGAGTATATCTGAGCGAGGTCTGATATCAACAGTGTACAGTCTGATTCAAAGAGCAGCCTCTCCATCTTTAGACTTTTTAAAGAAACAGTGGGAAGAGGATTTGGGAAGTGTAGTCGCAGAAACAGTCTGGCAGTCAGCCATTAGGAGAATTCATTCGACATCTATTTGTCTCCGACATGGACTACTGCAATTTAAGATAATCCATAGGCTACACTTTTCTAGAAGTAAACTGGCAAGAATATTCCCAGAAATAGACCCAACATGTTCTAGATGTCACAGATATGAGGCCACTTTGGGCCATATGTTTTGGACATGCCCAGTTCTAGGACCATTCTGGTCTGCTGTGTTTGAGACGTTTTCATATATGTGTGGAAAGGAGATAAAACCAGACCCCATAATAGCAATATTTGGTGTGGCATTTGAGAACCTTTCACTACCACCAGGTCAATCGGATGCACTGGCTTTCTCTTCTATGTTGGCCCGACGGCTTATACTTCTAAAATGGAAGTCAAATAAACCACCAACACATATTAAGTGGGTAGAAAGTGTCATGGCATATTTAAAGTTAGAGAAACTGAGACATTCCATGGAAGGCTCTGTCAACAGATTTTTTAAAGTCTGGAGGCCTTTCCTTTCATATTTTGAAGATAGATTTAACCCAAACATTAATTGTAAGCTCCCCCCTTAATCCCCCCCCCATCTCCCCCCCCACCTAGTAGGTTTTTTGTTTGTTTTTGTTCTCCTATTATGTTTACGATGTTGTATTAACATTTTAATATGTGATTGTTGTTCAAATGTTTGGAAAACTCAATAAAAAGATTTGTCTAAATCATCATCATCATCATCATCATCATCATCATCATCATCATTATTATTATTATTATTATAAACAAAATGGTTTAAGTCTTGATAAGTCTTAATAATAATAATAATAATAATAATAATAATAATAATAATAACAACAACAATAATTATCGTCATCATCATCATTATTATTATTATTATTATTATTATTATTATTATTATTATTATTATTATTATTATTATTATAATGGCCTCCAACGTGTGAGTGCTTCGTTAACAGTCAAGGGTGGCATTTTCCGAAAAAAGCAAAAGACTTTAGACATTATTTTCAACTACAAGATGTCAGGATGTTCATGGATATTCCACAACATTAAATAATTAATAATAAATAGGAAAAAATGTGTCGTTTTCTAATAAATACATTGCAACTGCTGTAGTATAAGAGGAATAAAACTGTACTGCTGATGGAAGAAAATAACCATTGTAGTTTCTTATTTCATTACAGTTCAGTTTCACAGGTTCTTTTATCTAGAAGGCCAAAGTGTGTTTCTGTCCTGTGTGCAAGCAGCAGTGTGACCTGAACATATGGCTGCTGAAATATAGAAAAATCTCTAAACATGTGTTTCTCATCTCTCTCTCTCTCTCTCTCTCTCTCTCTCTCTCTCTCTCTCTCTCTCTCTCTCTCTCTCTCACACACACTTCCTTCTTTCTTTCTTTCTTTCTTTCTTTCTTTCTTTCTTTCTTTCTTTCTTTCTTTCTTTCTTTCTTTCTTTCTCTCTATCTCTCTCTCTCATCTCTCTCACACACTTCTTTCTTTCTTTCTTTCTTTCTTTCTTCGGTTATTTTCCTCTCTCTTTTTTTATTTTTAATCATGACTGATTTCAACATTGCTTCCTTAAATATAAGGGGAGGAAGGGAAAAGAGCAGAACTTTATGATCTACTTAAACTAAAGAACATAGATATAATGTTCATGCAGGAGAGTCACAGTGATGAAGATTATGAGTCTAGATGGAGGTTAGAATGGGACGGGGAAGCAGTGTTGAGTTCGGAGAGCTCAGTGAGCACAGGAGTTGGTGTTCTGTTCGCAAAACACTTTTTACCCGAGTCCTACACCAAACAGGAAGCGATGGCTGGCAGATTGCTTTTAATTAATGCAAAGTATGAGCTTTTTAACCTGACATTAATCAATGTATATGCTCCAAGCAGAGGTCCTGAAAGAGTTTTATTTTTAAACACACTGAGTGAACTTTTAACCAGCTGTGATCCAGATGATTATTTGTTTATTGCAGGAGATTTTTACTGTACACAAAACGACTCAGTGGACAGGAACCACACAGAACCTCATGCAGCATCTAAGAGCACATTAACGCATCTCATAAAAACTCATGATCTGGTAGACGTATGGAGAAGACTACATGGCACTGAAAGACAATACACGTGGGCAAATTTTAGAGATGATTTTATTTCGTTAGCTAGATTAGACAGATTTGACTGTTTTAAACATGATTTTAATGATTTTAAGGCTAGCGAAATAACGCCTGTCAGTTTATCAGATCATTCTTTAGTCAGATGCACAGTTTTTATTGCGAATCTTAGACACAGGAGCGCGTACTGGCATTTTAATGTCTTGTTACTGGATGATGCAAATTTTACTGAGGCTTTTAGATTCTTTTGGACCTCTTTTAAAAATGAAAAGGTTTTATTCTCCTCCTGCAGACAATGGTGGGACCATGGCAAGGTTTTAATTCAGCAGCTCTGTCGCGAGTACACTGTCAACATCACAAGGGACATCACCAAGTCATTAAAGGACCTGGAGATAGGAATAGTGGAACTTCAGGCTTTAGCTGAGTCCACAGGAGATAGAAGGCATGTTGAAGACCTCAAAGTGAAAAAGGCGTTGATGGCGGATCTATTGGGTACAAAAGCACGAGGCGCTCTCATCCGGTCCAGATTTAAAGGAGCTAACGAAATGGATGTTCCATCAAAGTACTTTTTTGGACTGGAAAAAAAGAATGGTCAGAGCAGACTAATACACACTTTACACACCGGAAATGGACAATACACAACACACACTGACGAGATACGACGGTACGCTACAGACTTTTACCAAGACCTGTACAGGAGTGAACACAGGGACAGCAAGGAGCTGCTAGACACCTTCTACCAGGGACTTCCACAGGTTTCCTCAGAGGACAACACAGCCCTAGAAGGTCCGCTGGTTCTGGAGGAGCTGCAGGTTGCGCTGAACACCATGCCGGGAGGAAAAGCACCTGGAATCGACGGCCTGCCAGTGGAGTTCTACAAGTTCTTCTGGAAAGAGCTGGGAGAAGATCTGCTGGAGGTCCTTGAGGAAAGCTGCAGAGAGAGGTGTCTACCCCTGAGCAGCCAGAGGGCGGTGATCACACTTCTCCCCAAGAAAGGAGACCTCCAGGACATTAAGAACTGGCGTCCTGTGTCACTGCTATGTACAGACTATAAGGTCATGTCTAAAGCGCTGGCTAACCGTCTCAGAGACATCATGGACTCTGTAATTCAAACAGACCAAACATACTGTGTGCCCAATAGGTCCATCATTGACAGTGTCTCCTTGATTCGGGACATTTTGGACGTCTCCAGGTCATTGGCAGTCAATGATTTCACTGGACCAAGAAAAAGCTTTTGACAGGGTTGAGCATCAATACCTCTGGAAAACTCTGGAGGTGTTTGGTCTCAGCCCCAGTCTTATAGCAATGCTGAAGGTGTTGTACCAGAATGTAGAAAGTGTACTCAAGATCAACGGAGGGTTAAGTGCTCCTTTTAAAGTACAGAGGGGAATAAGACAAGGTTGCTCGTTATCAGGTATGTTGTACACTCTGTCAATCAAACCATTTTTACACAGATTACTAGCTTCCTTGAATGGTTTTACTGTACCTGGTTTTAATGTTCCACATGTTTTATCTGCTTATGCTGATGATGTCATGATTTTAATACAAAATCAAACGGGGATCAAGATTTTAGAAAAAGTGGTTTCTGATTTTGGTTTAATGTCTTCCTCTAGATGCAACTAGAAAAAAAGCGAAGCCATAGCATTAGGAAACTGGACCCATGGTCTGCCGCAGCTACCAGGTGGGCTAGAATGGAAAAGAGGATAATTCAAATACCTGGGTATTTACCTAAATGAAGAAAAGAAAAATTGGGAAGGAGTCAAGGAAAAAATAGAAGGCAAACTAAAAAAATGGGAATGGCTTAAACCAAATATGTCCCTCAAAGGGAGGGTACTAGTAGCCAACAACCTTGTAGCCTCAATGCTGTGGCATCGCTTAGCTTGCCTAGAGCCTCCTACTGGGGTGATTGAGAAGGTGCAATCTTTACTTGTTAATTTTGTGTGGGATAAACTGCACTGGGTTCCTCAGTGTTTTATTTCTCCCCAAAGAAGAAGGAGGTCAAGGACTAATAGATGTAAAAAGCAGGACCACAACCTTCCGTTTGCAGACCATACAAAAGTTCCTGATTAGTTCTGAATCCTTGGTTTGGGGAGATGTCACATGTTTTATTCTGAGGAACGTTAATGACTTCGATTGTGATCGCACCTTATTTTTAATGGACCCGACTGTTTTAAATGTTTCTAACATATCTAATTTTTATAAAAGTGTTTTTAAAGCATGGAAACTCTGTTCAAACGTGGATCTCACAGCCCTGCTGTCGCTCTGTACTGGCTCCTAGAAGAGCCTCTGGTGGGAGGAGGACTTATGGACATTAAGGACAGTTCTCCAGGTCTTACACACATCACACAATCAGAAAAGTTCACAACACTCAAGAGGCTAGTGGACACGGCAGGACCAGAGTTCAAGGACACGAGAGCGGTGGCAGAGGAACTCAGCCTGAGGTCACTACAGTACACAGAGTTCTTCATACAAAGATGGACCAACAAACTGTCAGAGGACG
This sequence comes from Hemibagrus guttatus, assembly GCA_033459395.1. Classification (NCBI taxonomy): domain Eukaryota; kingdom Metazoa; phylum Chordata; class Actinopteri; order Siluriformes; family Bagridae; genus Hemibagrus; species Hemibagrus guttatus. The sequence continues at coordinate 21,295,309 of JAUCMX010000011.1, forward strand.
AGCTGAACCTGATAAAGGAATACCACGATGGAACAGAAACACCGGACAGAGGTGACCCCTTTCCTGAACTAGAGCTTTTACCCGACCTAAATGGATATGAGGGCATGTATCTTGATGCTGAAAAAGGACATGTTTTACCAATTTATGAGGCAAAAGGGAAAGACATTTACAAATGCTGTGTAAAGGTGATAAATAAAAGGAAACTTGACAGGCGGGTGGACACGGTGTGGAGACAGGAGCTTGGGGTTTTAGATGACATTAAGCCTGTATGGAAGGTGTTTTATAAAACACCGCTCAGGAAAAGAGCTGGTGTCCTGCAGTGGAGAATCTTACATGGTGCAGTGGGGGTCAATGTTTTAATCTCTAAACTAAATCCAGATGTTTTACAGACGTGTCCCTTCTGTAACGAAACAGAAACTGTGTTTCATTGTGACTCAGGATGTAAAAGACTTAACCCTCTGTTGGAGCTGCTGAAAACTTTTTTAATCTGTTTGGTGAGAAATGGACTCGGGTACGGTTTATTTTCGGTGCTGGACACCGACGAGCAAAAAAACAGAAATGGGAGCTGATCAATTTTATTGTAGGAAAAAATGTCCATCTACATGACTCGTAAAAACCAGGTGGAGAGGAGACGAGTGGTCAGTCCCATTTCTGTGTTCAGAGCCTTAGTGAAAGCTCGAGTTAAAGATTTAGTTTAGTGAAAGCTCGAGTTAAAGATTTAGTTAAGTGAAAGCTCGAGTTAAAGATTTAGTTAAGTGAAAGCTCGAGTTAAAGATTTAGTTAAGTGAAAGCTCGAGTTAAAGATTTAGTTAAGTGAAAGCTCGAGTTAAAGATTTAGTTAAGTGAAAGCTCGAGTTAAAGATTTAGTTAAGTGAAAGCTCGAGTTAAAGATTTAGTTAAGTGAAAGCTCGAGTTAAAGATTTAGTTAAGTGAAAGCTCGAGTTAAAGATTTAGTTAAGTGAAAGCTCGAGTTAAAGATTTAGTTAAGTGAAAGCTCGAGTTAAAGATTTAGTTAAGTGAAAGCTCGAGTTAAAGATTTAGTTAAGTGAAAGCTCGAGTTAAAGATTTTAACTTTTTTAAATCAATGAATGCCCTAAACACTTTTACACTGTGCTGTGAGAATATTATCTGTGTTATTGATGAAGGTGAACTGGTTTTTAATACCCTTTTACACTGAGACATTTCAAAGTTTTTTATGTAACAAAACTGTTTTTGAATCTCCTTAATTTATTGTAATGGGTATTAATATTATTTATATATCTATTATTCACCTATTTATTTATTTATTTATTTATCTGCTGAGGCACTTGCACTTTACTGTATAATGTGACTGGTGTAAATAAAGGAGTGTAAAAGTCAAAGTCTCTCTCTCTCTCTCTCTCTCTCTCTCTCTCTCTCTCTACCACACACACACACACACACACACTTCTTTCTTTCTTTCTTTCTTTCTTTCTTTCTTTCTTTCTTTCTTTCTTTCTCTCTCATCTCTCACACTTCTTTCTCTTTCTTTCTTTCTTTCTTTCTTTCTTTCTTTCTTTCTTTCTTTCTTTCTCTCTTTCTTTCTCTCTTTCTTTCTTTCTCTCATCTCTCTCACACACTTCTTTCTTTCTTTCTTTCTTTCTTTCTTTCTTTCTTTCTTTCTTTCTTTCTTTCTCTCTCATCTCTCTCACACACTTCTTTCTTTCTTTCTTTCTTTCTTTCTTTCTTTCTTTCTTTCTTTCTTTCTTTCTTTCTTTCTCTCTATCTCTCTCTCTCATCTCTCACACTTCTTTCTTTCTTTCTTTCTTTCTTTCTTTCTTTCTTTCTTTCTTTCTTTCTCTCATCTCTCTCACACACTTCTTTCTCTCTTTCTTTCTCTCTATATCTCTCTCTCTTCTCTCTCACACACTTCTTTCTTTCTTTCTTTCTTTCTTTCTTTCTGTCTTTCTTTCTTTCTTTCTTTCTTTCTTTCTTTCTTTCTCTCTTTCTCTCATCTCTCTCACACACTTCTTTCTTTCTTTCTTTCTTTCTTTCTTTCTTTCTTTCTTTCTTTCTTTCTTTCTTTCTTTCTTTCTTTCTTTCTTTATTTCTCTCTCATCTCTCTCACACACTTCTTTCTTTCTTTCTTTCTTTCTTTCTTTCTTTCTTTCTTTCTTTCTTTCTTTCTTTCTTTTTTTCTTTCTCTCTATCTCTCTCTCTCATCTCTCACACTTCTTTCTTTCTTTCTTTCTTTCTTTCTTTCTTTCTTTCTTTCTTTCTTTCTTTCTTTCTTTCTTTCTTTCTCTCTATCTCTCTCTCTCATCTCTCACACTTCTTTCTTTCTTTCTTTCTTTCTTTCTTTCTTTCTTTCTTTCTCTCTCTCTCTCATCTCTCTCACACACTTCTTTCTCTCTTTCTTTCTCTCTATATCTCTCTCTCTTCTCTCTCACACACTTCTTTCTTTCTTTCTTTCTTTCTTTCTTTCTTTCTCTCTCATCTCTCTCACACACTTCTTTCTTTCTTTCTCTCTCTCTCTCTCTCTCTCTCTCTCTCTCTCTCACACACACACACTCACACACACACACACACACACACACACACACACACACACACACACACACACAGAGCTAGTTACCCTCATAAAATGTGGTGTCTGAAAAAGACATGGATTTTCTGAAAGCTTCCTGGGAGTTAAGCCATAAAGCCATAAATGTTGATGGCAGTCTGACAGAATTGCTTTAACAGTCCAGTCACAGATACATTCTCAAGTCTGTGGTGTATGATGTTGCAGTCTGCTATGATCGAGACACCGGGATACAGAAATAAACAGTAACTGTGTCGAGGGTTTAATTCTGCTGTCTATTTTATTCATCTCAGTAATAGAAATAAATTTAAAAAAACAACACAAAAAACACGAGTTTATAAAATTGCTGCAGGATTTATTCATTAATTAAAATTCAGGAAATACACATTTAAATTTATAAATTATGAAAAAGCCAGAGGCGACGGTGGTGAGGGAAAACCCCCTGAGATGATATGAGGAAGAAACCTTGAAGAGAACCTCATCCTCATGAGAGTGTAATATAAATCATTTCTTTTCTATAATGCATGTACTACATGGCCAAAAAAGTGCAATTGTGTAACCAGGAAATTCCCGGGAGCTTTGTTGAAGCTCACTGATGGAGACTTGAGAGCAAAACTCTTCATATTAATTGCAGGACAAATCCATCTCCATGGTTTCTAAGTGGTACAATCCAACCATGTAGGCTTGTCTGTGCAGCTGTACTTGTGAAATGATGTCCTTTAGACACGTACACTCAAGCTCTATTAATAATTTAAAGAGTGATACTTATTTTTGACTAAAAGTAGCACAAAACCTTTTCTTTTAAGTTGTTTTTTATACTCACTGCATCTTTTTCATTTGTTGTACTTATCATCATCATCATCATCATCATCATCATTATAAAATTACAGCTGCAATTGAAAATGGAAAAATAAATATATTTTGACAAAAAAGCTCATTTGTGCTGACTGAACCCTATTTTTTTGTTTAAAAGAATTAAAAAGTAGCAATGAATTAATTTTCTTAAGTGTTTAATGTGCTTTAAAAATTTAAATATAAGCAATTTAGCCAATGTAAGAAACTAGTATAGTATTAATTATTATTATTATTATTATTATTATTATTATTACTACATTACAATTGAAAATTGAAACAGAAAAATATTTTAAGAAAGAAGCAAATTTGTGCTAATTGAATTTAGTGAACATAAGAAACTAGTATAGGATTATTATTAGTACAAACTGTAGTAGTAGTATTTATTATTATTATTAGTAGTAGTAATAATTGTATTGTATAGTATTGTTTACTGCAATTATGTGTCAAAAAAAGGAATAATTTTTTTCCAAATCTCCATTTCATTCAGCAGTTCAGGTTCCTCTAGAATGAGATGTAAATTAATTCTCATTTCTGTCGCACATTTATACGTTCTGTTTGACTCAACCTCACAGAACTAATTAACCTGAGCTGTAAAATAAAAATTGGAATAAAACGCTAGTTGAGACTTTCACATGATGGAAAATTTACAAAAGTTGACACTGGAGACTCCTTCCATAAATATTACATTAGATTCTCTTTTCAGAAAACTTACATCAGTTTGCTTACACTCTTTCTCTTTTTTTTAAATCTGTTTATAATTATTAATCTCAGATTATGTTAGCTGTTACTATAGAAACAATAACGTATTAATAATGATGAGGGAGTTCATATAAACCGGTGCAAGATTTAATTAACACCTTTTGACCATTCATTCATTGTCTACCGCTTATCCGATCTACTCTCGGGTCACGGGGAGCCTGTGCCTATCTCAGGCGTCATTGGGCATCAAGGCAGGATACACCCTGGACGGAGTGCCAACCCATCACAGGGCACACACACACACACAATTTAAAGATGCCAATCAACCTACAATGCATGTCTTTGGACTGGGGGAGGAAACCGGAGTACCCGGGGGAAACCCCCGAGGCACGGGGAGAACATGCAAACTCCACACACCACGGCGGAGGCGGGAATCGAACCCCCAACCCTGGAGGTGTGAGGCAAACGTGCTAACCACCAAGCCCCGTGCTCCCACTTTTGACCAATCAGATTCAAATAAACATTTTAAAATGTCTGATTTCAATAATGAACTCAAGAGTGACGCGAAATAATCACAGAAAATCCGTATAGACGAGAATAAAATATAGAATATTTATTCACTTTCACGTTCAATTACACATTATTTATTAAATATACAGTAAGAACACACAGTTTAATAAATAAAAAAAACATGTTTAAGTTTACAAAATAAAAAAAATAAAAGTCAACCTGTGGCATGGCACAGTAAAAAAAAAAAGTAGACACAAAACATCAGCATTAAAATGTTGAAATGGAATTATTTAGAGGTTTTTCAGGAAGGGAGGATTTTTTTTTTGTGCAATCTACCGAGCTCCAACAAGCAGCAATATGACAGATCAACTTAGGTAAACAGTTCAACATTAAACCACAATACTCCACCATCACTCGAAAGGAAAATCAAACTCCTGAGAAGGGAGCATTCACTATTTAAATGCTAGTTATGTGCTCACATTGTTTGTTTCAGAACGACGATGTGCAATGACGTCCGTTTCAGGCAGGAATTGCTTAAGACAGCTAACAGTATTGTATTTGCCATGAAAATCAGTGCCATAAGGGATATTAGTAAACTTTGAAACCTTTTACATTGCCTTAGTTAGTGGAAAAATTAGAGACGTACATACAGTATAAATTAAAACAACAACAAAAAAAATTTGACCAGAAGAAGCCAAAATGATGAGCTTGTAATACTGCTCCCGAAAGCATCACAGCACCAAGATCATGTTAAACGATTAAGCGAGCATCACATCGAACGCTCTCTCTCTTTCTTTCTCTCCAAATAAGATGATCTCATCTTCACCATGCTTTTGGGAGACAACTGAACCTTTGTTAAGAAACTGAACCTCAAAGTGATTATCAAAATGAATCAAACCTAAAAAAAAAAGAATCATTAAACTAAGAAAAAATAAATATAATAAATAAACTAACGAACAAACTCAAAGCCTCCAAACATGGACCTTCTCAGCCACCACACACCAGTTGGCATGATCCAAGTAGGTCTGCAGGATATGAAGTTCCTCGACATGTTCCTCGATCAGCTGCGTCAGTTCTCCTTCTCTGAAGACGTGGTAATAGCGCAGACACGACTCGTTCAGCTGGTCTTTACTCCACTCCTCCTGCTGCGTCAGGGACACCGCGTTTTCCTGTCCAATATCTCCGAGATGTTCGCTCCCAGAGCGCTCCCTCTGTCGAGACACCAGATCCGGTAACGGCACCGATGAGCAGTCCTGCAACAGCGTGACCGAAACGGTCCCGTTCCCACTGCTGCACTCGGCTTTCTGCATCTGCTCGTGCGGTTCAGAGACGAACACATCCTCTTCTAGACTGTTCCTGGAGGACGGGTTGGTGAAAAAGCTGGACACTTGTCTGATCAGGGCTCGTCCTCTTGTGCTTCTCGCTTGGGTTCTGGCCTCGGGTTCGTCAGCGGGGCTGCAGAAGACGCTGAGCTCTCTAGAGGAAGAGCGAGACACACTCAGGCTGCTTAAATCCAGCACCGAGTCCAGAGACCTGGAGAAAAACCAGACCTTCTGCTTCCTCTGCTGTGACGGGCTTCCTGAATCTTCTTCATCCACCATTGACGATGTGCTTTTTGTGCTCCTGTGCATGTCGTCAGACTCCAGGGCATCGCTAACGCTCTGGGTTCCGCTGCCACGCTGCCTGGGTCTGAGACGTCCTCTCGAGGCAGAGGATAATGGAGGGTTGGGGTTCCAAGGTACGAAGATGTCCTGCTTCTCAAACTTGCGTCTTTTCTGCTCCATGGCCCAAACGTAGATCATGACTCGGCCTCCGACTCGTAACGTGCGTGCCATTTCTTTTAGCGCCCGGATGCGACGCTCTTTGGTCGACATGTGGTGGATGACTGGAAAGGAAAAAGAGCTTCAGTGATGAAAATGTATTTGGGGAGATGTACAAGAAAAACATTTTCCAGTTTTCAGAATATTGTCATAATGCAGTACAGAGGACAGAGGGAAATACTCTGAGTAATAACAATGACTGCAAAGGCATCTGTGAAAGAGCTGGACAAAATTCACAGCTCAGATGGGAAAAACTCTTCACAGTACAATCATAGCTGAAGTAGATGAAGATGACTTTATTCATCACACATATTACACCCTAAAAACACCATCATCCCTACAGTGAAGCATGGTGGTAGAAGCATCAATTCAACAGAGTTATCTGTATGGCGGAGGGATCGAACCCCCAACCCTGGAGGTGTGAGGCAAACGTGCTTACCACCAAGCCACCATGCCCTGTGTACAGCTGTGTTTATATTAAGATCACACGACACTTTAGTAGCACACAAGTTGACTCTATTAAACTAATTATGTGACACTGGATAAAAACTGGTTGCTCCTAAAATATATTTAGGGGAGTGAATACTTTTGCAATCACTCTGTTTTATTTCTTAGTTTTATAAATCTATTTTTTACTGGTTTGGTTACTGTTTACTGCTCAATAGGGTCATGGTTTTGATGAACCTTTTAATTTATTTATTTTAGAAGACAATTTCTTCTTCTAAACATTTTTGCACTGCACACACACACACACTCACAATAGTCTCTTCTCCGCACACCCAAAGCCGAGCCATTAATAACAAATAGATCCCCCACTCTGATGTCATATAAATGACAAAAATGTACTCTCTTATCAATTCAACAAATATTTCAATATTATGTGCATAAGAACAAAAGATGTATTAGAATTATACAATCTCTTTAAGCTATTTAAATCCCACCTCTGACAAAAAGACGGAGCAGAAAAGAACTTTAATGCACACCACCATTCAATTAGCAACGTGACCCTCTGCACTTGTGAGCGGTCACGGTAACAGCTTCCCTCAGGATGACCAAGGGTTGCCAGGTGACCTACACACAGAAAAGCTTCCGTATCCAAGTAACAGAGCTTGTTTTGAACACTCCATCCAGCTTTAATAAAGCTATATGTCATGCGCTGGGACATTCATATTACAATTAATAACAGGGAAGGCGAGCAGATGGTGGGAGAGCTGAGTAGGGTAATATTGAAACTCGTGTAGTTATATTAAAGTGAACAGCTGTTGTAAAAGCTGACACGTTTAACTTAAAGCTTCTGTTTTTGCTAAAATTGCAACAATAAAAAAAAAAAGCTCATATGATGCTTGTGATGTGAGCAAATGTTCCCAGCACAAATACTGAGCCAAATTAAGAGAGTATGGTGCATAACAAAAGTATATATTTTTGTAAATGTTGTGCTAGCTGATTAAAGCAGTGAGTTAGCTCATTACTACGACATAAATTAGGATAATTATGAAATGATAAATGTGTTCATGAAGAAAAAAAAAACAAACCATGATGCTCTAAGAGGAAAAAGCAAGCTAAATCTGAGTTTCTCCACAACTAGAAAAGACCAGTTTTCATTTTAAATCAGAATTATAACTATTAAGATGTTGTGACCTCGAATCTTGCCTCTGGATGATATGAAAATGACCAACAGTTCGCTTGACTTAAGCAGTATGAAAAGTTATGACTTAAGGTTTTCAGCTCCTTACCTTTTCTTACAGCTTTATTTTAAAACCAAACAAAAATCTCACTCTTGTTCATCCATATTTTAACAAAGTCTTCATGAGTTCAGACTGAAATAGCACCGCAGTGTTCATAAGTGTGTGTGAGTCACCGTTTCCTGTTTTGTTCTGGTGCCTTAAAGTTATTAAGTACCTACGCACTCAGTGAGTCAGGTTTATTAAAGGCATGGAAATGTTTGCTGTTTGTTTTCACTTTATTAATGTGAGGAACAGAGAAAATGCTCGAGGTAATGATCTGAGCGTAATAAACAGCGGAATTGAAAATGTTAAAATAACTGGTGTTTAAGTCTTATCCGTTAATGTGTGTTGTGTTATCCTCTCATCGCATACACAACAAGATCCAAAGTCGTAGGGTTTATTTTATGATGGTTAGAATGCAAACTAATCCTAGGCCTGACCTGAGACTTGAAACACACGCCATCCACTTTATTAAGAACACCTATACACTCGTATATAATCATTCTGTTCAACCAAGATGAGCAGAAAGTAATGCTAGGATGCTTTTCTTTTTACCACGGCTCTAAAGAGTGATTATTTCAGAGTTTGCCTTCCTGGCATTTTGACCCAATCTGTCCAGTTTCCTCTGATCTCTCTTATCAAGGTGTTTCCACCAGCAGAACTGTTGCTTACTCAGTGTTTTTTGCACCATTCAACTCTAGAGACTGTGAAAATCCCAATAGATCAGCAGTTTCTGATACTCAGTTACTTCAATATTCAGAACCAACCCTTCTAGTAAAGACAACCATGGCACAGTTAAAGTCACAGACATTATGTAAATATTAACTGAAGGTCTTGACCTGTATCTGGATTATCATCTGACTGGCTAATTAAATAACTGCATGAATGTGCAGAGTACAGATGTTCCTAATAAAGTAGATGGTGAGTGTTAGAAAAAATTGACCCACAGACTAATCTGGTCTGCAAGCCCAACCACAAACCCCAGTCCAAAGTCCTAGGCCCTCATCAAAACCCCCCAACCCCAAATCTGTAACCCCAATGCTACTCCCAAACCTGCAACCTGAATGCTACCATCTGAAACCCCAGCCCCAAACCCCAGTCTGATACCCCTATCACCACATTCCAGTATAAAAAAACAAACTCCAGTGTAAACTCAAACTCAAAGCCAAAATTCTTTATACAACACAGTCCAAAACCCCAAAGCCCAGTCCAAAACCACAGGCTTAAACCACAAACTCCATTTCTGAACCCCTACCCACAAAAAGCCAAACACCAGTGCAAACCTTGTTTAAATTAGTTCTCACGTTGAAAGACGGTATGATGTCCTTGTGGCTCTTCAAATACAGACAAAGCACAAAACACATCTGGCTCAAGTCCTGAAATATCATGCCTCAGACTGAAACACAAATCCAACACCCACTCTGCAACCATTATCCTACCCTCCTTTTTAAATGACCTGAATCTGCGTCTCAAACTGAAATTTAAATCCAACCCCCCCAACCTCAGTCCTAGTACAAAATCCCAAAAGCCAGTTTGAACCCCAAACATTAATTTAAAAACCTTGTTTAAATGATTACATTCAATACAGAATGTCAGTATGATGATAACACATTCACACACTCAATCTAACACAAACCACAATTTGTCCCCAGTTCAAAACTCCAAATCTCTTTCTGAAACCCCAACTCTCAGTACACAAACCAACACCACATTCTGAAAACCCCAACATACAAAACCCCTGCATACAATACACACAGAAACAGAAACTCCAAACCCCATTCTCAAAACCCAGATAACAATCCTAAATCCTACTCTGAAACCCTAATCCCAAACACCACTCTAAAACCCCAATCCCAATATAACTCTGAAACCCCAATCCCCAACACCACTCTGAAACCCCAATCCCAATATAACTCTGAAACCCCAATCCCCAACACCACTCTGAAACCCCAATCCCAATATCACTCTGAAACAGCAATATCACTCTGAAACCCCAATCCCCAACACCACTCTGAAACCCCAATCCCAATATCACTCTGAAACCCCAATCCCAATATCACTCTGAAACCCCAATCCCCAACACCACTCTGAAACCCCAATCCCCAACACCACTCTGAAACCCCAATCCCCAACACCACTCTGAAACCCCAATCCCCAACACCACTCTGAAACCCCAATCCCAATATCACTCTGAAACCCCAATATCACTCTGAAACCCCAATCCCCAACATCACTCTGAAAACCCAATCCCAACACCACTCCGAAACCCCAATCCCAACACCACTCTGAAAACCCAATCCCAACACCACTCTGAAAACCCAATCCCAACACCACTCTGAAACCCCAATCCCCAACACCACTCTGAAACCCCAATCCCCAACACCACTCTGAAACCCCAATCCCAATATCACTCTGAAACCCCAATCCCCAACACCACTCCGAAACCCCAATCCCCAATATCATACTGAAACCCCAATCCCCAACACCACTCCGAAACCCCAATCCCCAACACCACTCCGAAACCCAAATCCCAAACACCACTCCAAAACCCCAACACCACTCTGAAACCCCCTAAACCCTGAAATTACAAACTCTATTAACAAAAACCCAAATTCCACTCAGAGCCTCTGATCCTGAACCCTGCTCTGAAACCAAAATCTCAAACCACAGTCTAAGGCCCTAATTCATTCCCACAGTCAAAAACCCCCCACTCCAAGCTTGAAAATCCCAAGTCCACCTCCCTCCTAAACACTCTGAAACCCCAATCCCCAACACCACTCTGAAACCCCAATCTCCAACACCACTCTGAAACCCCAATCTCCAACACCACTCTGAAACCCCAATCCCCAACACCACTCTGAAATCCCAATCCCCAACACCACTCTGAAACCCCAATCCCCAACACCACTCTGAAACCCCAATCCCAATATCACTCTGAAAACCCCAATCCCCAACACCACTCTGAAACCCCAATCCCCAACACCACTCTGAAACCCCAATCCCCAACACCACTCTGAAACCCCAATCCCCAACACCACTCTGAAATCCCAATATCACTCTGAAACCCCAATCCCCAACACCACTCTGAAACCCCAATCCCAATATCATTCTGAAAACCTAATCCCCAACATCACTCTGAAACCCCAATCCCCAATACCACTCTGAAACCCCAATCCCCAACACCACTCTGAAACCCCAATCCCCAACACCACTCTGAAACCCCAATCCCAATATCACTCTGAAACCCCAATCCCCAACACCACTCCAAAACCCCAACACCACTCTGAAACCCCAATCCCAATATCACTCTGAAACCCCAATCCCAAATCACTCTGAAACCCCAATCCCCAACACCACTCTGAAACCCCAATCCCAATATCATTCTGAAAACCTAATCCCCAACATCACTCTGAAACCCCAATCCCCAACACCACTCTGAAAACCCAATCCCAACATCACTCTGAAACCCCAATCCCCAACACCACTCTGAAACCCCAATCCCCAACACCACTCTGAAACCCCAATCCCAATATCACTCTGAAACCCCAATCCCCAAAACCACTCTGAAACCCCAATCCCCAACACCACTCCAAAACCCCAACACCACTCTGAAACCCCAATCCCAAGATCACTCTGAAACCCCAATCCCCAACACCACTCTGAAACCCCAATCCCCAACACCACTCCAAAACCCCAACACCACTCTGAAACCCCAATCCCAATATCACTCTGAAACCCCAATCCCAAATCACTCTGAAACCCCAATATCACTCTGAAACCCCAATCCCCAACACCACTCTGAAACCGCAATCCCAATATCACTCTGAAACCCCAATCCCAAAATCACTCTGAAACCCCAATCCCCAACACCACTCTGAAACCCCAATCCCCAACACCACTCTGAAAACCCAATCCCCAACACCACTCTGAAAACCCAATCCCCAACACCACTCTGAAAACCCAATCCCAATATCACTCTGAAACCCCAATCCCCAACACCACTCTGAAACCCCAATCCCAATATCACTCTGAAACCCCAATCCCAATATCACTCTGAAACCCCAATCCCTAACACCACTCTGAAACCCCAATCCCCAACACCACTCTGAAACCCCAATCCCAAACACCACTCCAAAACCCCAACACCACTCTGAAATCCCAATCCCAATATCACTCTGAAACCCCAATTCCAAATCACTCTGAAACCCCAACACCACTCTGAAACCCCAATCCCAATATTACTCTGAAAACCCAATCCCAACATCACTCTGAAAACCCAATCCCCAACACCACTCTGAAACCCCAATCCCCAACACCGGTCTGAAACCCCAATCCCAAATCACTCTGAAACCCCAATCCCAAACACCACTCCGAAACCCCAATCCCCAACACCACTCCGAAACCCCAATCCCCAACACCACTCCGAAACCCCAATCCCCAACATCATACTGAAACCCCAATCCCCAACACCACTCTGAAACCCCAATCTCCAACACCACTCCAAAACCCCAATCCCAAACACCACTCCAAAACCCCAACACCACTCTGAAACCCCCTAAACCCTGAAATTACAAACCCTATTAACAAAAACCCAAATTCCATTCAGAGCCTCTGATCCTGAACCCTGCTCTGAAACCAAAATCTCAAACCACAGTCTAAGGCTCTCATTCATTCCCACAGTCAAAAACCCCCCACTCCAAGCTTGAAAATCCCAAGTCCACCTCCCGCCTAAACCCCAATTCTTTCATTTCTATTGCCATACCAATCCATTTTTCAATAACTGCAAAACATTGTGAGTCTATCAGTAATAGCTCTCTGGTGTGGATTACCTGCGATGGAGAGCACGGCATCAAAGCAGCCGTCTCTGTAAGGTAACCGCAGGCCGTCACACAGCTGAACCTCATGACCTCGACTCCAGGCCGAATCCACCAAGGGGCGGCACACATCACAGCCCATCTTAAAGATGTTTTCATTGATGTGCAGATATTTCCCATTGCCACATCCTGTCACAGTGGAAAACATGCAAAATTATTTTGTGCTGAAAAAAGTGAGACGACGGCTATAAAAGGACGACGAATCAAAAGAAACCACAAGAAAACGATGCAGCTTTATAGAAACACTACTTACTCCTTTTACTCCTTACTCCTTCTGGTGTATTTAGTCAAGCAGGTCACATTCTGATCGTTCTGTTTATAATGTAGTTGTGCTTAGTTTTTATGAGCTGACAAATTGCATCTCGTTTCCAAAAATGTCAAAGCGGCAGAGAATCTTGAGCTCATTATGTTAACAGCATGATGTTTTTCAAACTGAATGCGAACACTGTTAAAAGGCTTTAGCTTTACACATGATGTCCTCCAAATGAGCTCATGATCTGAAAAGGCTCATAATCTTAAAAATAAAAGTCATCATTTTTTAACGGGGAAAGAAAAAAAACACTTCACCACTTAACTTGCGTAAAGAATCCAGATGCACAGAAGGTCACAGCAAGGACATATCAAACCCAGAAAAACTAGAATGCTCATCTTTGCTGGCAATAAGACAATAAGACGATGTCCTTACCCACATCAGCGACAATGCTTCCTGGCTCCTGCTCCAACAGGAACTGCTTGACTCTTGGCCAAGCCTTGTAGCGACTGTCATTAAAGAACGGCGCAATCCTCTCGTACACGCTGTGAACATGGTCTCTCTCCAGCTGGCTGGCAGCCTCGTCCATGCTGCTCACAAATTAGCCATGCACAGCATCCTCGGCGCTCTGAGAAGGAAGGAGAGAGAGAGAGAGAGAGAGAGAGAGAGTGAGCGAGAGTGAGAGTGAGAGAGAGAAAGAGAGAGAGAAAAAGAAAAAGAAACAGTTCTTTATCTATCCCTGCGAGAAGTGCGACAGGATGCCTTCTTGACAAACAGCCTTTTTTTCCGGCAACATCAATTACCTTGCAAATTCAGCATGACAAAATCTTAAAGTGCCAGGAGACATAGGGGAGCTATAAAAACAGTAAATAAGATAAAAACAGTAAATGAGATAAACTCAGTTCGCTGATCTAACCCATCTAACACCTGTCCAGGTGGATGCGGTCTTATAATCTAATGAGCATGCTTGATTGATGTCTCTCTCTATCTGAGACTCACAGCTTACTGTGCTTCTAACAGATCTACAATGCTAAATATAGAGTAAGTTAGCGCTTGGTTAGCTGTAGCTGGTTATGTTAGCTTTAGTTAATCAGTTCACCCCGTTTGCAAAGTTCTGATAAGAAATGTGTAGGATGGACAAGACGAAGCCTTGCTTTTAATGAGGCTGAAGCTTGAGTCTGCTTTACAATGTATGATATTTGGCCTAATTTTGCTGTCACAGGCACAAGTGTGCAGTGTAATGGATCATTTTTGGTCAGGAATTGAGATTAATGGTCTTAAAATGTAAATTCCGACAAAATTCTGGCAAATTCTGCATAAAATCAGCTAAATAAAAAGCAATAAGAAAACACCATACAATTTTTAAAAAAAAAGTCATGTGACAGCTATAAACTTGCTAATGGCTATAGCTAAAAGTAAACCATTTTTAAAAAACTGCAGTATGTTGAACCGCAAAAGCAAAAACGAGCGTCTTTATAGAGTTTCATCAGGACAAAACGTGACGACATGGAAAGAAATGAATTAAAAAACAAATTAGGTGTGTAGCTAGCTAATCAGCACGCAAACGCTTTGTTCATCCAGTTTATTTACTATTACGACAAACTGAAACTTTTATGCTTTCCATTTGAAGAGCTACAAAGCCATGCTGCGCCGCTGTGCACCCAGTAATGCAAAACGTAGCAGCTATCTTCATCTATTTCGATCAGATATGAAGAACAGGTTACAGAGCTCTTACTGTGATCATCTCGTATAACATGTAATAGTACGTAGTAATCCTAAACGACTGCTGAAAATCACAGCAACAGCTTTACGAGAATTTCACCCAGGATTAACCCTGCCCACTTTGTGCAAAATGTTCCACTGTTGGGATTTTTTTTGGGATACTTATATTTTTTAGTTAATAACACATCTCACAGACTAGACGCTACGTTTATACACAAAGTTGGTTGCAATCCATCTGCACTGTCTATACACGTCACTGATTCTGGCAGGAAAACAACAGACTTTGTTGACAGACTGAAAATTAGTTTTTGACAGAAATATAGCAGTCATACAGTCACAGCATTAGAAAAAAAAAAGTTTCCATCAAATTATAAACTTCTTGGCCAAACCCCAATAACAACAAACTCTAGCAACAGCTGCAAGTCTGACTCATGAGACTAGACTCATTTTTTAACTGTTAAGTTCTCACTTTTGTCTGGAAAGATTAAATTGCAAACAGAATAAAGAAATAAAACAATATTCGACATTAAATTCAACTTTGGTGTGCTAACAACAACTTACCTTCAGGTCAGACCATCACAATCACCAGACCTTCACATCACATCACATCACATCACCAGTTACTGAATATTTTCCTAAAACAGCATGTTTTATTTCTTACATAATATTTCTGGATTTAAGAACTAGCCAGATGATTTTTGCTCTTAAACAACCATTAAGATCCAAAACAAAAAGGATATTGATTTAGAACAAGACATGACGTATCCACACTGTGATCTTCCGCAGATCTACAATCGCTCTGTCCTTGATGAAGACCGGATTTTTTCATAAAACACTCCTCCTCACAGCGGCACATCAATTACCTCAGCGCCTCGGACAACATCAGAAATAGCGCTTCAGAGAGCCTTCTCAAATGATCCCGCTCCCACACGTACACCTGACGGCCTCTTCGGTACCGCCGGCTCATCCTCCTGCTCAGCTCCTGATTCACTTTAACCCTTACAGCGCGTGCCCTGTATCACCTCCTGTTCTCTGCTGTATATGTATATGTGAACATATAACACTTCCTGATGTTAGAGTGCAGCATTACATGATATGGGGGATGTGTTAGCTTAGTGGATAAGACTTTAGCCTACTTGTCGGAAGGTTGGGACTTTGAATCCCAGGTTCCCCAAAGGCTGCCACTGTTGGGCCCCTAAGCAGGGCCCTTAACCCTCAATTGTATAAAATGAGATAAATATAAGTCGCTCTGGATAAGGGCGTCTGCCAAATGCTGTAAATGAAAAGTTACATTTCTCCTAACGAAGAGCTAGTTTTATTTTATAAATTTGTTTTTGGATTCTTTTCTTTCAATCATCAATAATAAACCAAGTTTCACTGAAATTCTACACAATTCTCTCTGACAAACTTTAAGGCTCTTGTAGAGAGCTTTCAGACTGGCAGATACTGTAGGTCTAAAACAGACCATGGAAAATTCACAGGAAAACTCAGAAATGTGAAAGCTGCTACACAAATCAGGAAGCGCAGTGCGGTACTGAACCCATGACTACCTGCAGGAGATGGTGTGTGTGCGCTTGTGTTTTTTAGTCAAAGACATCATGACATCATTAGTTTCCACAACACACATGTAGCATGGGTGTCAGGGGAATGTTGTTTGGGGCAGAAAAGAAAGATAAGACACCTTACTGGACATAACAGCACTGAAATAATAATAACACAAAAAATATGGTGGGTCGATATGGCTGTGTTCTTCCTGTGCGTTTGTGATGATGTAAGATAAATGTAAATGCACCAGGGTTCGATAGAAACAAGCAAGTCTGAAACCGGATCCAGATTGAGTGCTGGGAACAATCACACTAGGATTCGGACCACAGCAAACGTTCCCAGTGTGAAAACCAACCCCTAACTGGATTTTCATAAATATGTTGTGTTGATGCTCTAAAATTTCAGTTTGTCTCTATCCAGCTTGATAAATAAGGTTGAATTTGCAACACTTCTAAAAATATGCCTCTTATTTTTTAACTAAGGAATATAATTTTATTTAAGCGTGAGGCGTTTGAAGACACCGAGCACATTTTAATGCATATTTGGGTGATAGTTTCATGGTCTGGAGAGCAAATCAATTGAAGTGCAACTGGAGGCGATGTTTCGCAGAGCAATATTTGATTTGATCGACACAGCACCAAAATTATTGACACCCTTCATGACAGGAAAAACAAAAAGGCATGTGACATTTAACACTTTTTACCACTACACTGGAGATCTATTATTCCGGCGGAATAGAAATGGACCTATGGGACATTTTCAATCAGTGTAAAGAAATGAATGATGTTCTGGCTGTGAGTCTGATATAAAACGAGTCTGTTGGCTTTCAGTGTGTTTTAGACGTGTGTTTTTCCCTCTGTTGGAGAACCTTACACAGAATTTTACTGGTTGAAGATCAAATCTGAGCTGCTTTTTAGATGATCAAGCACTTGGAGCATCTCAGAGAGCAGAAATGGGTTTGATATCAACATTTACAGTTTTTGTTTTTTGAAACCTTTCTATGAATATATTAACCCCTAGTAGGCATATACCGGGAAAACCGGAAATACTTATGAAACACTACAAATTCTTAAAATCCTTAAAAAAGTCATGACATGACAAAGTCATTCAATACTGAAAACATGGACACAACAAAACAGGAGAAATTATATTTTTTTCAGTCTCTTTAATATTTTAAATTTTTTTCATCAGATTTTCTCAAAGAACAAGACTCAAGGTTATATGGACAGGGAGACCAAAGATGGTATATAGATGGTATAACACCGGAGTACACTATAACTCTGAAATATACCAGAACAGCAGAAAATAAATAAAGAGCTAAATAAAAAGAGAATACTAGACATTTAACATTCATTGTCTACCGCTTATCTGATCTATTCTCGGGTCACGGGGAGCCTGTGCTTATCTCAGGTGTCATTGGGCATCAAGGCAGGATACACCCTGGATGGAGTGCCAACCCATCGCAGGGCACACACACACTTTCATTCACTCACACAATCACACACTACGGACAATTTAGAGATGCCAATCAACCAACAACGCATGTCTTTGGACCGGGGGAGGAAACCCCAGAGGCACGGGAGAACATGTAAACTCCACACACACGGCAGAGGTGGGAATCGAACCCCCAACCCTGGAGGTGTGAGGCAAACGTGCAAACCACCAGTTCCAAATTAGTTCCAGCATTACAGCCTCAGAAAAAAAAAGGTTTCCATCAAATTATAAACTTCTTGGCCAAACCCCAATAACAACAAACTCTAGCAACAGCTGCAAGTCTGACTCATGAGACTAGACTCATTTTTTAACTGTTAAGTTCTCACTTTTGTCTGGAAAGATTAAATTGCAAACAGAATAAAGAAATAAAACAATATTCGACATTAAATTCAACTTTGGTGTGCTAACAACAAACTAACTAATTTATATTGAAGGTTTGCAGTTTGCCTTGTCAATACCTGTTACTCACTTAAATAGTAAGTATATTGTCATTTTTTTCTTGTTCTTACATCCTTAGTCTCACTTTTCATACTTTGACAAGACCACTGACATGTGCCTCAAACCGATTTCTGTTGTTACCTCTTACAGGCGCAGGCATTCTCATCCACGAAGCAGAGGTCATGTTTCCAGCAACCTCATCTACCCTCCCTTGTTGTCTCAGTCTCAAACAGTGGTGGTAGGTGGGCTCTGGAACTGCCAGTCTGCTGTAAGGAAGGCTGACTTCATCTTAGCTTTAGCCTCCCACTATTCCTTTGATTTTCTGGCACTAACTGAGACCTGGATACCACCACAGAACACCGCTACACCGGCTGCTCTATCCTCAGCCTATACTTTCTCTCACTCACCACGAGAATCAGGCAGGGGTGGTGGTACAGGTCTGCTGTTGTCACGGAGATGGTGTTCCTCACCTCTCCCCTTGTCTCATCTAACCATCTCTTCTTTTGAATTCCATGCAGTTTCATTTACCTCTCCAATCAACCTCTTCATCATTGTCATCTACCGCCCCCCTGGTCCCCTAGGTAACTTCTTGGATGAAATGGACACACTCCTCAGTGTCTTCCCTTCTGACAGCACCCCTCTGACAGTTCTTGGAGATTTCAACCTCCCATCTGACAAGCTTCACTCTTCTGGCCTTCTGGCTCTTCTGAATTCATTCTCCTTGTCCTTCAACAGCTGTCCTCCCACACACAAGGAAGGAAACGTCCTGGATCTAGTCTTCACTCATCCTTCTCCAGCTACAGACATGACTGTTACCCCACTTCATATCTCCGATCATCACCTGGTATCCTTCTCTATCACTCTCCCTGTTCTGCCTAAACGTAACTCCCAGCACCTCTCTGTCACCCGCCGAAACCTCCACTCTATCTCTCCTTCCTCTGTAGCTTCCTGCACTCTTTCATCTCTTCCTGACCATGAATCCTTCTCCTCCCTTCCCCTGGACTCAGCTACTGACACTCTGCTTTCCTCAACCATGGACCTTCTCTGCCCTTTGTCTACTATACGCAGGAAGAATTCTTCTCCTGCTTCTTGGTTGTCAGACGTGCTTTGCAACAATCGGAGAGAACTACGATCAGCAGCAAGGAAGTGGAAGAAATCTAAACTCGACACAGACCTCATCTCTTATCGCACGCTTCTGTCCAAATTCTCCTTGGACGTGACTTCTGCCAAGACCTCCTTCTACAAGGAAATGCTTGAAACCTCTGCACAAGATCCCCGAAAGCTCCACAACATCTTCTCATCACTACTCAACCCTCCGGCTCCACCTTCTCCATTCTCCCTGACCGCCAAAGATTTTGCCACTTTTTACACAGAGAAGATTGAGAGGATCTGCCAGACCTTCACGTCTCTCCCAACTTCACCTACATCACACAGTCAGCACTCCGCTACTCCTTCACTGACGCAGCTCTCAACTGTAGCATCAGAAGAGGTTTTGCAAATTACCCGGTCCTGCAATCCTACCACCTGCCGACTGGATCCAATTCCTTCAGCTATGCTCCAGACCATCTCACCTGACCTCCTACCCTTCATCACCACAGTCATCAATGGATCCTTAACGTCTGGTCATGTTCCAACTGCCTTTAAGAAAGCCAGGGTCATCCCCATCCTGAAGAAACCTGCTCTGGATCCCTCAGACATCAGCAACTACAGACCGGTATCACTTCTCTCATTCCTTTCAAAAATTCTTGAACGCATTGTTTGTAATCAGCTGTCTGACTATCTCATGCAGAATAACCTCCATGACCCCAACCAGTCTGGCTTCAAAGCAGCACATTCCACAGAGACTGCCCTTTTGGCAGTCACTGAGAAACTACATGCTGCTAGATCAGCCAAACTGTCATCGGTCCTCATCCTCCTCGACCTGTCTGCAGCATTTGACACAGTAAACCACAAGACTCTCTTGTCCACCCTCAGGAGTCTTGGAATTTGTGGAACAGCATGGGAATGGTTTGCTTCCTACCTGGATGGTCGCTCATATCAGGTAACATGGAAGGGATTGACATCTGCTCCAAGCAGACTCTCTACTGGTGTCCCACAAGGCTCAGTACTTGGTCCTCTCCTTTTCTCCCTCTATACTCACTCTCTTGGCAAAGTTATATCCTCACATGGCTTTTCATACCACTGCTATGCCGATGACACCCAACTTATCTTCTCCTTCCCTCCCTCAGATACCATGGCTTCTGCTCGGATCTCAGCATGTCTGGCGGACATTTCATCTTGGATGACTGCTCATCAGCTGAAACTCAATCCCAGCAAAACCGAGCTGCTGATCATCCCAGGTGATCCATCCCCAGCCCAAGACCTCGCGATATCTCTGCGCAACTCCATAATTTCCCCTACAGCCTCCGCTCGCAACCTTGGGGTAACCATGGACAATCAACTGTCCTTTTCTTCCCATGTCACTAATGTGACACGCTCATGTCGGTTTCTTCTGTACAACATCAGAAGGATTCGGCCATTTCTATCCACACAGGCTACTCAGGTGCATGTTCAA
Source organism: Hemibagrus guttatus (assembly GCA_033459395.1). NCBI lineage: Eukaryota > Metazoa > Chordata > Actinopteri > Siluriformes > Bagridae > Hemibagrus > Hemibagrus guttatus. Next base: position 21,316,336 of record JAUCMX010000011.1, read on the forward strand.
TCTCTGGTCATCTCGAGATTGGACTACTGCAACTCTCTTCTGGCAGGTCTACCTCTGAACGCAATTCGCCCACTGCAAATGATCCAAAATGCAGCTGCACGACTTGTTTTCAACCTGCCAAAGTTCTCCCACACCACCCCACTGCTGCGTTCCCTCCACTGGCTTCCGGTAGCTGCACGCATCAGATTCAAAACACTAATGCTTGCCTACAAAGCCAAGAATGGACCAGCGCCATCTTACCTCAAAGCTCTCGTCACTTCTCGCACTGCACCTCGCTTACTCAGATCCACTAGCACTGCTCGACTGTTCCCACCATCTCTCAGGGAAAAAGGTAGGTATACATCTAGACTCTTCTCTGTTCTGGCACCGAGGTGGTGGAACGAACTTCCCCTAGGTATCCATACGGCCGAGTCTCTGACTGTCTTCAAACGGCAACTGAAGGCTTACCTCTTCCTGAAGTACTTAAACTAGCTCTTATTTTTTCCAGTTTACGTACTATGTTGCAAAGTTTAAAAAAAAAAACAAACAAAAAAAAACCCAACTCAGTGTTAGGCTAATGGTATCCCAAGTTTGTGTCCTATTGAACCAGTGTTAATGTATTCAGTGACTGAGAACTAAAGCACTTTTGTACGTCGCTCTGGATAAGAGCGTCTGCCAAATGCCAGAAATGTAAATGTAAATGTAAAACAACAACTTACCCTCAGGTCAGGCCATCACATTAGTTCCAAATTACACCACTTGGAGTTTTCTATATACCAACTTCCTGTTAAGGGCATCTGGCGTAAAAACCTGTGCCAAATCAAAACATGTGGACCAAATGATCCGCTGTGGCGACTTCAAACAGGGCTCAGCTGAAAGAACAACAACAAGCCAACTTCCTGTTCTCTGCTTCCTGTACACCTGAAAAGCTACCCTATCAGTTTCTGTTCTAATAAATCATTTATCCTGATTTTTATTTTTTTTTAAATGGCAACTTATGAGCAGGAGGAAAAAATCAATAATCACACAAAAGTCAGTGGACCGACACTCATAAAAAACCCAGTTTCACCAATTCATCAATAATCTGCTGCTATATTTCAGACGTGTAAAGGGTTTTGATGCCTGCAGCCTAACACTTATATGATAAATGGCAACAACAGAGTTTCTGGAGAGTTTGACCTTTAGTAGTGTTCTTGTCTAAGAGGCTGGTGAGAAATCGGATGATGATTATAGACTCGAGTCAATCAGAGATTAAGAGTGTGTTACTTTTATCTAGGAGATCAGATCCTGTGGAGACTCAGTGGTCAGTCTGCTTAGTTGTCCTGAATTTACAGGTTCAAAACTTATTGTATTTAAAGGATAAAAATAATAGAGATTATATATTCAGTGCAAAACAAATCAGTACAAAATTCACAATATTAATATTATATCATTTTTTGAATACTGGGTTCTGATTGGTCAGAAAATTATTAGGATTAGTTTTTTATATCAGCAGCTCTGACAGAGGCACAGCTGCAACTCACAGGTTTATATTAATGTTTATATTTATTCAGAAAGGTGTGCGATTGTTGAAATGTTGATTTGGTGAAGTTTCCTGTAAGGAGATGTTTACTGAGCGGATTTGGAAGGAGTCTTCAGTGTCGGCTATTTATAACAGTCAACAATATGCAGGTAAAGCTGCATATTTTATTAACTTAAGAGTGAGAGAGAGAGAGAGAGAGAGAGAGAGAGAGAGAGAGAGGTATATGTAAATAATTGCCCTTACACAGCCCTCATTTATTGCACTTTTGTCCTACACTGGCACTGGCCTACTAAATTCTCCATTCCTTTCCATCTTGATGCTTTGGCAATATTGTATGCTAAAAATCATGACAATACAGTATTTTAAAGATAGAGAGTGGGGGGGAAGGGAGAGAGAAAGAGAGAGAGGGAAGGGGGGGGCGGTGGGTGAGGGGAAGAAAGAGAGAGAGAGAGACAGAGGAGGGAGAATGAGAGAGAGAGAGAGAGAGAGATAGGGAGTGAGCAAGAGAGAAAGGGAATAGAGGGGGAGAGGGTGTGATTAGAGAGAGATGATGGATGGATAGATAGATAGATAGATAGATAGATAGACTCCCTACTTATTCTATAGAATAAAACACACTGGTGTTAATGAACATACCTTGTATAAAGCACTAGAGGCACGATTCAGCTACAGAAAATTCATTTCAACTCGACATTCTTACTCCCTTCACAAGAACAAAAGTATTGGCACCCCTCCGTGTTCCCTCGCTATCATTAGTATCCTGTCTTCGACTGACAAACATAGGAATTCCCTCAAGCCAGATGTCTGATTGAATCCCTGCGAATCTCCAGCTCATCTCTGCACCCTGTTTTATCTCTCTACCTCCTGTTCTCCTTCACAGTTTCATGCTGCACACTGATGAGCATGTCGTGTTCCTGTTATCTTTATGTGCCAGCCTTGGGCTTGGGAAAAGCACTCCATAAATAAAGCATTTTTTATTAAAATCAGTCATATAAAAACCCCACACAGGCTGGTTATAGCTCTTATAACCTTGACGTCTTGAAAGGAAAATCCACCCACTGCGGTTGGGGATCAGACAGGGTTAGCAGTTGTCTGGAAATCCTTCCGCGTTCATCCTTCATGCTGTTCCTCTTCAAGGAATGAAGTGATCTTAAACAAACAATCACGCTCCTAATGATGTCTGTGTTAGTGCCTCATCCTTAAAAAAATAAATACAAAAACAATAGAATGAGCTCATCTATCAGACGCGATGATGCAATCTCTCAGAGACTGTCACCTGGATTTAGATGCATGTCATTAAGAGAGGTGCAAATGCAGTCTATTCTGAGCTGGTGCAGGTCGTGTGGGTGGCAGCGGCAGACTATGTAGCGGTCTCTCATTACACACAATATTTTCAGAGATCACGGCTGCGACTGGCAGCTAGTTTCACAATAAGCGAAGGCGAATTTTTACATCGCTGTAACGCCAGGTGTCTTATTATCTTAGAATACGTATTAAACTGGAGCTCTGGTGTTAGCAGCTGAAGGACGGAGGCTCTGAGTGAGCAGAGACTTCATTAAACCCACACACTGATATTCTCTCAGGGATATTTAACCGAGTCGGAAAATAAGACTGAAACACAACGATGTAGAATTATTAGGAATCACCAAATATGATTAATGAGTCTATCCTATGATCAGCGTATTATATTAGGAATAAAACACACGGGGTTGCGGTTAGAAGAAAATAATGAATGAAGCAGTGGGGTGAAGCGGTCCGAGACGAAACAGCAGCAGCGTTACGCTGAAGTGATTTATTTTATTATAGCAACACATCATGAAGTGTTTTTTTCCTCATATATCACAGCAATACACCAATTAGACAGAGAAATAGACATGACGATAAACATGTAGACAGATAGATAGATAGATAGATAGATAGATAGATAGATAGATAGATAGATAGATAGAAGGATGGACAGAGAGACAGAGACAGACAGACAGACAGACAGACGGACAGACAGACAGACAGACATAGATAGATAGATAGATAGATAGATAGATAGATAGATAGATAGATAGATAGATAGACGGACAGATAGACAGACATAGATAGACAGAGACAGACAGAGATAGATAGACAGACATAGATAGACAGACAGACAGATAGACAGACAGACGGACAGACAGACAGACAGACAGACAGACATAGATAGACAGCGACAGACAGACATAGATAGACAGACAGACAGACAGACATAGATAGACAGACAGACATAGATAGATAGACAGAAAGACATAGATAGATAGATAGATAGATAGATAGATAGATAGATAGATAGATAGATAGAAGGACAGACGGACAGACAGATAGATAGATAGATAGATAGATAGATAGAAGGACAGAAAGACAGACAGAAAGATAGACAGAAAGATAGACAGAAAGACAGACGGACGGACGGACAGACAGACAGACAGATATATAGATAGAAGGACAGAAAGACAGACAGTCAGATGTATAGATAGATAGAAAGAAGGATGGACAGAGACAGACAGACAGATTGATAGACAGAAAGACAGACAGACAGACAGACAGATAGATAGAAAGAAGGATGGACAGAGACCTGACTGACTAAAGAGCAGGCAACAATCGGACGACCTGCACCCACGTCTCACTAATGAGCAGGCAAAAACCGGACGCCCCGCAGCAACATGTCTCACTAATGAGTGAGCTACAGTCAAATGCCCCGGCAGCAACCTGAATCAATAATAAACAAGCTACAGATGGACACACCACAACCACTTAAGTCATTACATTCGGATGCCCCACAGCCACCGGTCTCACAAGTTAGTGAGCAACAGTCAGACGCCCCACAGTCACCTGACTCACCAATGAGTGAGCAACAGTCAGACGCCCCACAGTCACCTGACTCACCAATGAGTGAGCAACAGTCAGACGCCCCACAGTCACCTGACTCACCAATGAGTGAGCAACAGTCAGACGCCCCACAGTCACCTGACTCACCAATGAGTGAGCAACAGTCAGATGCCCCAGTCACATGACTCACTGATGAGCCAGTCAGATGCCCCACAGTCACATGACTCACCAATGAGTGAGCAACAATCAGACGCCCCACAGTCACATGACTCACCAATGAGTGAGCAACAGTCAGACGCCCCACAGTCACATGACTCACTGATGAGCAACTGTCAGGCACCCTACAGTCACAGATTAGAAGAGTACAGAGGATTATTGAGATTAGAAGAGTACAGAGGATTATTGAGATTAGAAGAGTACAGAGGATTATTGAGATTAGAAGAGTACAGAGGATTATTGAGATTAGAAGAGTACAGAGGATTATTTCACTCTGTTCCACGCATATCATCATCATCATCATTATCATCATCATCATCATCATGTGTGCATTAATGGTGTGATATTCCACCTAATTAGAAATACAGGACAAATAAAAACCAAGCTGGAATCTGTGAGGAATACACAACATCTGGTAAAAATAACTACAGCTGCATTTGACTAGAATATGCAACTTGTAATTTCCATCCACTCACAGGAAAAAACAAAGCAAAGAAAACGCCCTCTTGACTCGACTCGAATCAGGAAGACCTCCTCAACCCCGAGTTCAGCAAATCAACATGGCTGCTCACAGCATCAGCAATAAACAAAGTATCACATTCATTCATTCATTGTCTACCGCTTATCCGATCTATTCTCGGGTCACGGGGAGCCTGTGCCTATCTCATGCGTCATTGGGCATCAAGGCAGGATACACCCTGGACGGAGTGCCAACCCATCACAGGGCGCACACACACTCTCATTCACTCACACAATCACACACTACGGACAATTTAGAGATGCCAATCAACCTACAATGCATGTCTTTGGACTGGGGGAGGAAACCGGAGTACCCGGAGGAAACCCCCGAGGCACGGGGAGAACATGCCAACTCCACACACACACATGGCGGAGGCAGGAATCGAACCCCCAACCCTGGAGGTGTGAGGCAAACGTGCTAACCACCAAGCCACCGTTCCTCCCCCCCCCAAAGTATGACATCTTACCTTCAAATACATTATACTGTAAATACAATTTACTTCAGATCCATCAACATCCTGATGTATTCGCTTGTTAAATCTATAACACTGACTCTTCAGTTCACTCGTCACAGTAACTAGCTTGTTACTAGATAGAAAGGTGTTCATTTTTTCCATTAAATTTGTTGCTCGAAAGCCAAAGTCAAAAACCACATTATTCCATGCTCCGACTTCATAATTTTGACTTCCCAGGGTGCAGTGGTTGCTGTTGATCGGAAGGTCAGGATTCAAGCCCAAGCACTGCCAAGCTATGTGGTAGTGTGGGAAGTGGTAGCTTATTGGTTAAGGTGTTGGATTATGATCAGAAGGTTGTGAGTTTGAATCCCACCACAGCTCCACCAAGCTGCCACTGCTGGGCCCCTGAGCAAAGCCCTTAACCCTCAGTTGCTCAAATGCATAAAAAAAAAAAGATAAAAAGTCGCCCTGGATAAGGGCGTCTGCCAAATGCCAGAAAAAAGCTACCACTGTTGGGCCCTTGAGCTGCTGGGCCAGTGCTCCAGCATCATAACCTCAACTTCCAAAGAAGAGAGATTTGTATGCATCTTTCTTTTCTTTAAAAGTCAAACGCAACATTATAATGCAAACAGAAAATCACTGGGTTTCCCAGGTGAGCATCCGTCACACAGGTGAAGGTCACCAGGTTCCCATCTCTGGTCCTGGAGTACATGCAGTGTAGAATATTCTATAGTTTTTTTTCCCTGCTCAAAAGATTTGTTAATTCAAATCTCCTGTTAATTAGCTGATTAGCCGAATCGAGGGTGTTAGAACAGAGGGGTTCTCCAGGAGCAGAGTCAGGATCCTGTACTGGAGGGAGAGGAAACACTGCAATACCTGAGTGCACACAAAAACAATCCTCCACCATATTACTGCCAACAAACAGCTATTATGGTGTGTTATAGGTATTCTGTGCCCAGTGGGGTACTGGACTCTAACCTTAAAGAAGTGCATTGTGGGATTTTACGAGCACACAACACTAGGATTTCAGCACTGAGGAAAAAAGCTGGCAAAAGATAGACTCGTTATAGATTCTTCCTTGTGCGACCACATTAACTGTAACTATAAACGGATAAAAAAGCATTCAATAAATCAACAAAAGTTGAAATTTCTATCAAGCTGCTGCAGAATAAGATGAATAAACACTTCACACTGGAAAATACTGTAACCTCAGGGGAGTAACAGTAACCTTGCTCCATTACACCACCATGACTTTATTTATTTTCCATAACAGCAAACTTATAGAGCTCTAAGAGGACAGGTGGTGTATACTTTTGCATTAATCTCTCTCTCTCTCTCTCTCTCTCTCTCTCTCACACACACACACACAAACATCTCTCTCTCTCTCTCTCACACACACACACACACACACACACGCATCTCTCTCTCTCTCGCCCTCTCACCTCTCTCTCACACACACACAAACATCTCTCTCTCTCTCTCTCCTCTCTCTCTCACCCCCATCTCTCTCTCTCTCTTCT